>APFE030352804.1:0-11592 GCA_000404065.3 Pinus taeda
ACCCCCCTAACAACGATCATACGAGAAACGTTGTTGCCATGTTAGGAACAGGGATCCAACGTAGTTGAAACAAAAAACCTATGAACAATCAGGAAGATAATCAGGCTTCACACCCAACAAACTCCCACTTCGAGATTGATTATATCAACTCCATCGTTGCTACACTTGTTGGACAATTAATCCACTTGGACTTGGCTATTTTAATCTTCACTACCATACTTGGAGACCAATTGAAACTTAGCAAAATCTCAGTTTCTCCTTAGTTACAACTTTTGTTAACATATCTACAAGATTTTGGGTAGTGTGTATCTTTTCCAACTTCAATTGTCCATCTTCCAACACTGATCGCATGAAATGGTACCTGAGTTGTATATGTTTAGTCTTGGAATGAAATGTTGATTTATTTGCAAGATGAATGACACTCTGGATGTCATTGTATAACCTAACCATCTCCTACTTCTTTCCCAATTCATCCATAAACCTTTATAACTAAATCATTTCTTTACTAGCCTCTATAGCAGCAACATACTTTTCTTATGTTGTTGAAAGTGCAACAATGTTTTGTAATTTTGAAATGCAACTGAGCAATGTTTGAACCACCAAAGCATAATGCTTGATTTGTGGTACCTCTCAAATACCTGAGAAGCCACTTCACTGCCATCCAATGCTCTTTTCTTGGATTGTTCATATACCTGCTTACAATTCCCATTGCATGTGCAATATTAGGCCTTGTGCAGATCATTGCATACACTAAGCTTCCAATTATTGATGCATATGGAACTTTACACATATAATCCATCTCTTCTTGGATCTTGGGACACATCTCCTTACTTAGTTTGAAGTGGCTAGCCAAAGGTCTACTAACTAGATTTGCATTATGCATATTAAATCTTTCCAACTCCTTTTCTATGTACTCACTTTGAGACAATGCTAATTTGTGATTTTTCATGTCTCTAGTTATTCGCATACCAAGGATTTGTTTTGCAACAACCAAAGACTTCATTGCAAATGAATTTGCCAATTTTCCTTTGAGCACATTTATTTCCTACATGTTAGACACTGTAATAAGCATGTCATCTACATATAATAGCAATATAATATAATTGCCATCATTTTACTTTTTAAGATAAACACACAATGGTCACAGTGACATCTAGTATAACCTTGTTGAGACATAAACCTATCAAATTTTAGATACCATTGCCTTGGAGCCTGTTCTAAGCCATATAAGCTCTTCTTCAATATGCACACTAATTTCTCCTCCCCTTTAACATGATACCCTTGTGGGTACTGCATATATATTTCTTCCTCCAAATCCCCATGGAGAAAGGTTGTCTTTACATCTAACTGGTCAATATGCAAATCTTCTGCTGCCACTATACTTAAAATATTTCTGATTGAAGTCATTTTAACAATAGGAGAAAAAATTTCATCAAAGTTTGTACCTTTATTTAGTGCAAACCCCTTTACCACAAGTCTGCCCTTATACCTCTATTTACCTTAGTCTTCTTCCTTCAACTTGTAAACCCATTTATTCTGCAATGTTGTTTTACTCGTAAGCAACTTGACTAAGTCCCAAGTCTAGTTATGCATAAAGGATTCCATCTCTTATTCCATGGTTTGCTTCCACTTCATCCTGTTTTCTACCTACATTGCTTCTTCATATCTTTCCGGTTCACCAAAATCAATCAACAATACATAATATAATGAAAGAGAGTATCGTTCAGGTGGTCTACTTATCCCGGTAGATCTTCTAACACCACTTTCAGGTGTTTGAGGTGCCTATTATTGTAGTAGTTGTTGTTGTTATTGTTATGGTTGCCGATCATTATGATTTTCAAGCACCTTTACTTTTTTTGTGATCTCATCAAGCTTTGTGTATTCTTTGTTTTCCTTCTCCTATTTCTTTCCCTACATCTAATCCTTATACAAGACCTTTTCATTCAATATGACATCTCTTCTCCTAATGATTTTGTGATTTTCATAATCATATAAGCGATAACCAAAAATCATTAACACCATATCCAATAAAGGTACATATCTTTGATTTTTCCTCAAGATTTGTTCTATTTTATTTATTATTGTGGACAAAGGCTTCACAACTGAAAGTCTTTAAAAATAAGTAGTTTACCTTTTTACCTATCTGTGCCTCCTTAGAAATACCACCATCCAAGGAACTTGAAGGCCCTTTGTTTATTAGATAAACACCAATATCTACACCATCTGCCCTAAATTGTAAGGGCAATCCTGCATGCAATCTCATGCACCTTACATGCTCCATGATTGTCTTGTTCATCCTTTCTAAAACACCATTTTCCCATGGTGTTCCCGGAACTATTCTCTCTACGAATTCCATGCTTTGAACAATAGTTATCATACTTTTTGCTGCAGTATTCACCTCCATTTTCTAATCTGAGACACTTCAACTTCTTTCCTCTCTCATTCTCAACCAAAGTTTTCCATTTCTTAAAAGTATCAAATACATCATATTTATTTTGAATACACTAAATCCAAGTTTTCCTAGTTGCACCATCAATAAAAGTAACATAATAACGAGAGCCACCAAGAGATGATACCTAAGTAGGTCCCCATACATTTGTATGTACAAGATCTAATTTTTCTCTCTTCTTTTCCTTCCCAACTATGAGAAATCCGACTCTGTTCTATTTTCCATAAACACAATTTTCACAAAAATCCAAATCAACATGCTTCAAAGCTCTCAACAAATTTCTTGAGTGAAGAATATGCATACCCTTCTCACTCATGTGCCCGAGCCTATGATGCCAGAGTGTCATATTTGCTCATATGGAGGTTAAAGCATTAACATAATTAGAAATACCATTGCATAATACAATGTACTAAAATTTCCCCTTTTGCTATTACCACGACTCCTTTAGTGACCTTCCAGGTTTTTTTGTAAAAGTAGTTACATAGCCTTCACCTCCCAATTGCCCTGTTGAAATTAGATTTTTTTTAAGATATGGAACATGCCTTACCTCCTTTAATAGCCATTGGTTTCCATTCTTTTTCTTTATAAAAACCTTACCCATTCCAACGATTTCATAGGATTTATCATCACCAAGATGAACCTGTCCAAAATCTATTTGAACATAGTCATGAAAATGTTTCCTATCAGGTGTGGCATGGAATGAGGCCCTTGAATCTACCACCCACACATCCATTATTCTCTAATGAAAGAACCAAAGAATATTGCAACAAATCACCTATCACATTCGCTTCATGATTGTTCTTTTGTTGTCCATATCCTTCTTTTCCCTTCCAAGATTTGCAGTCTTTCTTCAGGTGTTCTTTATTCCCACATTTCCAGCACACTATCCCCGATTTGGAATTGGATATGCCTTTCCTTGACTTACTCATCTGGTAAGTACTCTCTCTCACTTCTCTTGTAATGATGATAGTGATGATGACCATGATGCCTATCTGACCCAAAACTAGAACAGAACCCATAACCACTACCTCTCATGTCAGGTGTATCCATCAATCTACCACTTCTGACTGTGTCATCCTTGTCTAACCTGTGTCGTCCATGAGAAATTCTACCATATGCCCCATTAGTCCCTTCCTCTTGTCCATAATTGTTCTATGGTTGTCCATGTCTCTGCAAATCTGACAAACTCTAAAGCATGATTGCATTGACCTCTACTTTTTTTCCTGAGCTTTAGCAAGTCTTTCTTGTGACTAAATTATTTTTTCATTATGTGCCTTGCAAATTTGGATTTCTACCTTTAAGCTTCTCAGGGTATCTGTTATATAAGGAGAGAACTCATCTCCTTGTTGCTCAGTTGATATATAAGGATAGTCATGTGAACTATAATCCACCATTCTACTCGTCATCTCTAATCTTCTTCTTCCTGCAACATACCATGTAAGATAAACCAAATATAAAAATAGTCAAACATACCTTAGTGAAGTTCAAGGGAGGCTATCTCGTCTGCACAAATCAATCCATATTAGCAAGATATAATGACACCAACATATCAACCTATCAACATAATCTCAGTCATCATGCATGATGCCACAAACTGCAACACCGACTATATAATGCAACCATAGCCACTGCAACACATGCATACGATTGACACACATGCATAACAATCACATCCCACCCATCTAATCTAAGTATTTGAACCTGGAAGCATTGATACCAATATGTGGTATTAGATATCACAGAAAGAGGATGAAAACAGTTATTATACAAATCTGTAACTGCCCCTCCCCACATTTACCCACTTTTACAAGCCCTTTGGATAAATGTGAAACATATTTCTACAATGACATGACCCGACCTACAAGTTTTAGTTATGGAAGTGGGGCTGACCAACCAACAACTTTATTGACACCCCTTAGAGACCATAGACCACTCAAAAGGTTACCAACCAACCCAGGTGATCAATCCCTAAGTTGGACCCCTTTTTCATTGACATAACACCCCAACCGCACGCAAAACAAGGCAAGGGTGTGGTTATAGGCCTCCTACCATATTCATAGGCTTGCCTCCATGTGTTTATGACCTAAATTCCTTAGTTTAGTGCCTTCGGCCCCGAGATCTAAGCTAGTTTTTTAGGCTAGCCTCTAGACCACTCCCAAAACTTCTTGTAACTTTCCAAAATCATGTTTGACATAACAACAATGCTAAACCTTCAAACTTGAATCATAAACTTGACCTAGATTGCCTAGAACACATTAGACATTTCTTCAAACATATGATAAACATGTAAGCAGCAGGTAATGAATGCATATCTAAGTGTAAATCCCTAAAATTTAGTTTAAAATCACCAAGAAAGTCTAATGCCCTCCCAAGTATTTGCAACACACTAGTTAGTCCATGCACTCATAAACCATTCAATAACTTATCAAAGCATAACAAGAGCCATAGCTAGAGCACATCATAGAACCATGCTTATAACTAGTATATAAACAAAATATTAACTATGACAAAACAACCATCAAATCAATATAATAACAAGTACTGCTCATATATTACAATAGCAAAATAACTCTTATTAACTTATGCAAAAGCCAACCAAGTCAGTGAATTCCATGTACCACCTGACCATAGATTGGGCCGAACCAAATATTTCTTTCAGCTAATCACCCCTGTGCCATATTCCAAGCATGAATATGGGATCTCATGGGATAAACCAAGACATAAACAACCAAGGGAATCCAAAGGTTAAACCACCTGCACCCTCAAACTGTCATGATCTCACCTAAATTAGTCTCTAGATCACAAAACCAAACCATGCTTGGATGCCTCAAAATTTATTCACCATACATCGAGGAATTTTCTTGTCTCCACCCACCTGTCGAGGGCTTCCCAAATAAAACCATCTCCACCCCCAACCCTTGGGAATTTTCCTTAGACCACCTCGCCCAATTCCAAAACCTTCCGACAATTCAAAGCTCAGCCAAGAAATGAATCCCATAACACCATGGTTATCCAAGAAATGGCAAGGCAAGGCTAAAACCACTATCAAACCAAGAAAAACCCATGCCAGTGACAAAAAATGAACCAAATACACAAATTCATGAACCATGAATTCACACCTCAGCTAGGAAATCACACATGTAACTTGTTGCCTGCAAAATCCTTCGGTAGAAGCCACTGATCCAACCTCCTCCTTGCTTTCCTTTGCATTCCTTTTCCCTTTCTTTGCTTGCTCCCTCTCTCTCTCTCTCTCTCTCTCTCTCTCTCTCTCTCTTCTCAAGCCAAAAACTGAGAAAAGTTAAACCAACAAAAGTTATGTATTGATTCTCTGATGCCTTTTTATTATTTATGTCTCTATTTTCTTAACTTTCCTTCTAATTTCTTTAGCATGCAAATTTGTATCTCTTCACCTTACTTTCCTCCTATTTTCCTTTATTTTCATAATTAAATGCCAATTATTGCCTCTTTTCCTTTGCCAATTTTCCATAGGCATAAATAAACAAAAAAGTAATGCCCTCTATAGGGCATGCCCAACATTCAACTTGGAATAAGTGTCCCATGTCCTTGGTCTTATTTTTTTGCCTTTATTACATGAAATTTCAACTCGGGGTTGTTACATTATAACAATTTGGCATTGCTACAATTGGCTTAGAATCACTATGCCAACAACATTTTGGTATCTAATCTAACAATAAAAATTTAAAAACACAATACTTTCCAATCTCCACTAATTCAACACAAATTAATGGACACTAACCATATACATTAGTTATTCCAGCTCATGGTATGAAATTTTTTTATCCTTCATACATCCCATTACTCACAACAATATACCACAAACAAGTGGACATTATTAACAACCATATTTCATGCAATTTCTAGTGAAGAAGCTATAATCTATATTTCCCATTTTTTTCCTAACAAAATTTATATGGATGACACTTCACCAGAGCCCTTAGTTGCCAAACTCTATTTTATTTGGTTTCAAATAAGAATCCAAACTCGATATTTCTGAGTCACCACATTTTGTTCTAACATAAAATCTACCAATGAAACTTATGAAGAATGACTCTTCCTAACCTCTATACCCAAGGGTCAAGAGACTCTTATGTTAAATAGGAAACCTTAAAGGATTTTGTGATGTTGTTCAATGTAAAATACTTAATAAATAAGGATCCCATGCTCACAATTTATCCATCAACTATGTTTCATATTAACAAAAAATTATGACACTTTCACAATTCCTCTTAGGTGATATTAGTTTAAGTTCGGTTACACTGAAATTCTCCACTATTTGTCAAAAGTAGTAAACGAATATCTTTAATCTTCTAGCTAAAGTTGTTGTCCTAAAGCTTTAATGATACTATTGTAGATATTTGTTAATTACTTCATGCCTAAAATGTCACTCATATGAGGGAATATATAAGGATCTTACAAACACTTATTGTTTAACAAACAAATTGGAAAAAGTCTCTAACAAAAATGTGTTGTCAAATATACCTTTTTGTGATGCTTTTAAATTCTAGTTAAATTCTTCTTTTCCTTTTGGCTACGAAGCCTCATAAGACTTTCGTTCCACCCAAGCCTACAATTTACAATGTTGTCTCTAAATCTTCCCTAGAGATCCAAAAATTTGACACCACTTGCACATAGACTAAAACTTCTCTTTGCAAAATTTGGACAATCCAATTATGGTTCTGAACTATTATGCATAAAAACCACATCGCAATAAGAGTAACAACATTGTCAAATTTTGGAGTTTTTGGTCAGAATCAGTCGAAACAATTTTTGGTCAAATCATGATATTTTGTTGTTTAAAATGCATTTTTGATTACATATATGGATTAAACACCTTGGAAAACACCTAGGGTACTTGGATTGTGAAGAATTCACAACTCAAACTTGTGATTCCAACAAATCCACTGGATTCTAGGTAAATTCGATTAGAAAATATACCTAGAAAACTCCAAAACTTGTAACAGATAGACTACGATAAGAGTAACACAAAAAATTCTCGCTCACTTATATGTAAGTACAATAAACAATGCAACTAACAAAACATGTTTATAGCATCTAGGGTATAAATTTGATGCATGGGTTTCCTTTTAGAAATTCCCTTCATATTGCATTTCATTCTTTTTTACCCATCATTTAGCTATTATATATTATGTGTTTTTGTTCATTTTTTCTTGTGAATGTAAAAACATTTTTTTTGTTAATATAAGTTTTCTGAATTGTGTTAGTAAAATTTTTAATTTTGGCTTGACTATGAAATAGGATTAAACCATGTAATATCATAGGTATTTCTGTTTTATAATAATACTTTAAAAAGATCAAACATATTCAACCACATTCATTCCTAATGCCAAACTACCCAATGATTTGGTGCAATTATGTATAGTCGCTATTTACATAGTTTCAAATTATGCTAATTCTTGAGATTTTTTCAAGTAGCTTGGTCAAACCCATTAACTATAAAGTATTTTCAAGAGGAGCAATCCATCCTAGATTTCATTTTGATGTGTTGGACTTACTAAGGACATTATAAATAATAATAAAAACTCAGAAGCCACTTTTAAATAAAAAAATCGGGAGGATTCTAAAATTTCAAGCAATATTAATATGCACGAATGGATTTTGGAGAAATTCATAATCTTCCGATAAGGAAGAAGAATAGAGTTTTTTGGTAGACAAACTAATACCTAAAAGGTGCAAACCAAGTTGTGTTTAGTGTTAGAGATTAATTAACGGAGCAATGAAACACATAAAAATATTGCGGAAACACAAATACAAAAACGCATAAAACAAGAGAGACATAGATTTACGTGGTTCACGCAATTTGGGCTATGTACACGGAGAAATAGTCAGTCCTTCCTTTTATATTATCCAACAAAATAAAGAGATACAACCTACTATAGATCCGTTGGAATTTCCTCTTCGCTCTCACATAGTCTCCTCTCTCTTTTTCGCTCAGAATCATAATACACAATCGCAACAAAATTCCCCCATATAAATCGAGGTTTTCCTTATAGGGTGAAAAACATTAAATTAACATAACTTCTATCACCATATCATTTGCCTAATGAATGACCTAGAATGACTACGAAATTACAATATTTTACAAGGAATTTTTTCATCTATTTTTAGCTTCGGGGGGTGCTTCCCCCAAATCCCCTCTAGAGGCGAGGGTGGGGAGAGATCATGAAATCTTCGTTCCCCCCCTCCCACACCCTGGACCCCCCTAACAACGATCATACGAGAAACGTTGTTGCCATGTTAGGAACAGGGATCCAACGCAGTTGAAACAAAAAACCTATGAACAATCAGGAAGATAATCAGGCTCCACACCCAACAAACTCCCACTTGGAGACTAATTATATAAACTCCATCGTTGCTACACTTGTTGGACAATTAATCCACTTGGACTTGGCTATTTTAATCTTCACTACCATACTTGGAGACCAATTGAAACTTAGCAGAATCTCAGTTTCTCCTTAGTTACAACTTTTGTTAACATATCTACAAGATTTTGGGTAGTGTGTATCTTTTCCAACTTCAATTGTCCATCTTCCAACATTGATCGCATGAAATGGTACCTGAGTTGTATATGTTTAGTCTTGGAATGAAATGTTGATTTATTTGCAAGATGAATGACACTTTGGATGTCATTGTATAACGTGACCATCTCCTACTTCTTTCCCAATTCATCCATAAACCTTTATAACTAAATCATTTCTTTACTAGCCTCTATAGCAGCAACATACTTTTCTTCTGTTGTTGAAAGTGCAACAATGTTTTGTAATTTTGAAACGCAACTAAGCAATGTTTGAACCACCAAAGCATAATGCTTGATTTGTGGTACCTCTCAAATACTTGAGAAGCCACTTCACTGCCATCCAATGCTCTTTTCTTGGATTTTTCATATACCTGCTTACAACTCCCATTGCATGTGAAATATTAGGCCTTGTGCAGATCATTGCATACACTAAGCTTCCAATTATTGATGCATATGGAACTTTACACATATAATCCATCTCTTCTTGGATCTTGGGACACATCTCCTTACTTAGTTTGAAGTGGCTAGCCAAAGGTCTACTAACTAGATTTGCATTCTGCATATTAAATCTTTCCAACTCCTTTTCTATGTTCTCACTTTGAGACAATGCTCATTTGTGATTTTTCATGTCTCTAGTTATTCGCATACCAAGGATTTGTTTTGCAACAGCCAAAGACTTCATTGCAAATTAATTTGCCAATTTTCTTTTGAGCACATTTATTTCCTGCATGTTAGACCCTGCAACTAGCATGTCATCTACATATAATAGCAATATAATATAATTGCCATCATTTTACTTTTTAAGATAAACACACAATGGTCACAGTGACATCTAGAATAACCTTGTTGAGACATAAACCTATCAAATTTTAGAGACCACTACCTTGGAGCCTATTCTAAGCCATATAAGCTCTTCTTCAATATGCACACTAATTTCTCCTCCCCTTTAACATGATACCCTTGTGGCTACTGCATATATATTTCTTCCTCCAAATCCCCATGGAGAAAGGTTGTCTTTACATCTAACTGGACAATATGCAAATCTTCTGCTGCCACTATACTTAAAATATTTCTGATTGAAGTCATTTTAACAATAGGAGAAAAAATTTCATCAAAGTTTGTACCTTTATTTAGTGGAAACCCCTTTACCACTGGTCTGCCCTTATACCTCTATTTACCTTCATCTTCTTCCTTCAACCTGTAAACCCATTTATTCTGCAATGTTGTTTTACTCGTAGGCAACTTGACTAAGTCCCAAGTCTAGTTATGCATAAAGGATTCCATCTCTTATTCCATGGTTTGCTTCCACTTCATCCTGGTTTCTACCTACATTGCTTCTTCATATCTTTCCGGTTCACCAGAATCAATCAACAATACATAATGTAATGAAAGAGAGTATCGTTCAGGTGGTCTACTTGTCCTGGTAGATCTTCTAACACCACTTTCAAGTGTTTGAGGTGCCTATTATTGTAGTTGTTGTTATTGATGTCCGACTATTATTGTAGTTGTTGTGGTTGTTATGGTTGTTGTTGTTATTGTAGTTGTTGTTGTTGTTATTGTTATGGTTATGGAAAGAGCCTTCAACTGTGATACCAGTTGTTATAAATTAATTAATGAAGCAATGAAACACAAAAAAATATTGTGGAAACACAAACATGGAAACACATAAAACAAGAGAGACAAATATATGTGGTTCACCCAATTTGGGCTATGTCCACAGAGAAACAACTAGTTGTTCCTATTATATTATCCAACAAAATGAAGAGATACAACCTACAATAGATCTGTTGTAATTTCCTTTTCGCTCTCACATAATCTCCTCTCTCTTTTCTACACCAGTGGGTGAACGATGGAGGTCCACTGAACGGAACGGCAATGGACATCGGCTGAACGGGATGGCAGAAGGGTACAAGGTACTGCAGTCGTCAACCACCTGACCTGTAGCTACCCCGTCAGCACCTCGGAAGCCGAACCTTTTCTCTTGTTTTACCTCAACATTTGTTACGGACTGGGGTTTTTACTTTCTTTAGGTCATCGTTTGGGGAGGGTTTCGCTCTCAGGTCGCTCTCACCCTCCCCTCCCTCGATGGTTTTTCCCTGTTACCTTCTCCAAGCACTCGCACCAGACCCTGCTCCCCAGGGTTTTCATTTCAATTGTTACCATTTCCATTGTTATCGGTTTCGGTTTTCCATCGTCCAGCTAGTTTCGAGGCGTTTAACCACTTCCTAGTGTAGTTGTCGCCATGGACATTGACGTTGTGGATTATTCGGAGGATCCACTGGAGGAAGGTTCCATCTGGCACTCCATGTATGCAGCTTCTGAAGGTATGTTACACTACAACGAAGGTCTTTCTGGTAATTTTGTAGATTTTCCATGGTCCTCTGGTCCTGTTCACTCCGCCTCTGTGCTGCCGGAAGAACCCTCATCCTAGCCGCCTTTCTCCGTGTCATCCTCGGCTACCCTGGGTTTTCTATTAGACTGTATTATCCCTTCTCCTGATATCGCGGGTCCATCTTCTGTGACACCGGGCCTCTCGTTTGTACCTCTGTCAGAAGCCCTGTCTGATGCCCCCTCTCCTGTCGTCCCC
>APFE030352809.1:7763-21979 GCA_000404065.3 Pinus taeda
AACACCATTATGAGGTATTTCTCATTACATACTAGTCTTTGAAACCTAATAATGGTCAATTGAGGAAAACAAGATTCTGAGACCCTAAATAAATCTTCTCAAAATCAACAACCGTGAATAAATCCCCATGACTAAACTCCCAAACCACTGTGTATTACCTTGATTTTTCACCCATTTATGCATTCAAATTTTATGTAATTCATCTATGAATTTCATTTTAATGGTATGTTTTTAGGTATCATTCAATTCAGCAGGGAGAATTCCTTCTGTAGCTTTTGGAAGTATATTTACTTTTGTAGTTTTCTGAAGTATACATATCTAATTAAGCCGATAGGCCTTCCTATGCATCAACAATCGTCAACATTTTTACTCTACTCCGTTGGATCAGGGGAGATACTTGCAACCATTGATTTGAAGTGTGACTGCCTTTTCCAAATATCGGTGGAGTTGCTTTACTGCTTTTTCCCATATTTTTTATGTCACTCTTGAAGTTATTTTTACTGTTTTTTCCTTGCGAGTTGTTGTTGCTGTTCTTCTTCCCTGGCTTTTGGCAAGCACTGTTCTTCTTCCTTGTGTTTGGAAAGCACTGATTAGTAACCATCTCACAGAGCGCCTTCTCACTTTCATCTCATCATTTTCTTCAATACTCTGCATTACATTGGCTTGCCTTATTTCTTGTTGCATGGCCATACAATTTGGATTTTACAGTGTTTTATTTTCATTGTGTTTTTCTCTGTTTTGAATTTAATTTATGTTTTGTTCTGCTGTGCATTGGAACACTTCACTACAACCTACGGATTCTTTGTGGGAAGTTGCATCACTGTGGCGACCGGTGGCCATTTCAGCGGAGGGGGATTTGGTTTACTCACCAGAAATTATGGTCGCGCGGCCGATAATATAATCGATGCCCTGTTCATTGATGCGAGAGGAAATCTTCTGAATAGACAGCAGATGGGAGAAGACGTGTTCTGGGCTCTAAGAGGCGGTGGCGGAGGCAGCTGGGTATTGTGGTTTATGGAGAATCAAGCTCGTCAGAGTCCCATCTGTCTTCACGATCTTCAACGTGGATAGGATGGGGCGAGACGCAGTGACGAAGCTGGTACACCAATGGGAGTCGATCGCGCCGGCATTGGAGGAGGATCTATATCTCCGCATGACTGTATCGGGTACCCAATTAAAAGGGGGGCAGACGGATGTTCAGCTAACCTTCAATGGAATGTATCTGGGACCCCTCCATGAACTCCTCGACATAGTTAATAAGAGCTTTCCGGAAATGGGCATGGTCGCCAGTGACTGGTAAGAGACGAGCTGGATAGGCTCCATATCCTACACTGCATACACAAACTGGGCCGAGTTACGCAATAGATACGATTCCAACAAAGGTTACTTCAAATCGAAATCAGGTTTCGTCAAAAGCCCTATTCCGCCATCGGCATGGCATGGAGCATGGAAATTCCTGGAAGAGCTGCCTAGAAATTCTTATGTTCTTCTCGATCCTCTTGGGGGTATAATGGATCAAATACCGCCCTCTGCGATACCGTTCCCTCATCGAGCAGGGAATTTGCACTCGATACAGTATCAAATCACATGGAATGATCCGAGCGAAGATGTAGAGTCTATTGCTTGGATTCGAAGGTTATACCAGTATATGGCTCCTTACGTTTCCGACTCTCCCAGAGCAGCTTATGTGAACTATCTGGATCTTGATTTGGGTGTAGCTCCCAATGGGATGGACACCGTTGAAGAAGGGAGGTCATGGGGTGAGAAATATTTTGTGAATAACTATGATAGACTTGTGAAGATAAAGAGTACAATTGATCCTAACAATGTTTTCAGAAATTCTTAGAGCATTCTTGTCAAAAAGTGAGAGCCGAGACCACTCGGCGCGTAGTGGGTCTGAATGTTGACCGTGTTCATCTAAACGCTTATGGGCTTCTAGTAAAATATTTATGAAAGCTAATGGATAATTGATATATTAATATATATCATATTGACTACCGCTCTTTTCAAGAGAGTGTTTGGCTCTCATTTGTTGGCTTTGATTGTTTTGTGGCCATTGGTTGGGTTTGATGTTGTTGCCTGAATGGATTCCTGCGTGGTAGGTAAAAAAACCTTTAGATATTTCCCAAAATGTAGTTAGATTTGGACCATGTAAATCCTATTCAAAAGAGGAAGATAGTAATTTGTTGGGTTTGATGATGTTGTGGCCGGAATGGATTCCAGTGTGGTAGGTGGAACAATTTTCAGATATTTTCCAAAATGTGATTAGATTTGCACTGTCTAAATTTTATTAAAAAAAATGATATTAAGATTTTATTTAATTAAAAGTGTAATATACATTGTGTTGGTTAGTATAGTTAGATAGATAAAAGTAATATATCAAATGAAAGATGATTAATAATATTTAGGTAAAAGGGTTGATAATAGAAATAAGAAAAATAAAGAGACATAATTAAATATGAAAGTAATGATATAAATATATAAGAATAAGATGGAAATCAATGGAATTAGAAAATTTTAAAGATGAAATAAAAGAATATAATAAATTGATAAGCTATTAATTTAAGGGTGAAGGCAATGAATAATATACTTCTGAGATTGACTAAATTTATATATTTACAATTAAAGTTGTTAGAATGTTTTTCTATGCATAAGGTTTCTCTTAAAAATATAAGTCAAATAATGAGGAGCATATGTCATGGTTTTAGTGTAATCAAGACAATATGATGTTTAGTGTTCTTAGAGTGTTTAATAATCACATAATTGTTGAGGTGATTATGATGGGTGTTCTTTAAGAAGGGTTTAGACAGAATGATTTGTTTAGACAAAGTAAAATTTACCATAAGAGCGAGGAATTTGGTGAATGCCTTGATAGCGGAATGAATTTTACTGATCTTTCAAACCTTTGAAAAGTTGCTTAATTGCCTCATAAAACTTAAAAATAATATTAATATTCTTCTTGGATATAAATCTTTGAATATAAATTTTAATTTTTTAAAATTCATTTGGAAAAAATAAAAACCAAAATTATATTAACCAATAAATAATTAAAATATACTTTCAAATAATTATTAAAAATTAAAACATAGATTTAAATTTAAAATAAAACATTAGCTTTTGTTCTTTACTCATGTCACTTGAATCCACAATTAGAAACACATTGGTTGATGCTAAACTTTTTTCCATGGATGAAAATTGCATAAATTTTATGAAAGTTACCTTGTGCTTACGAGTCACGACTGTTTAAGTGACTTTATGCCCAAAAAAAACGGTTAATTTTTTTTTAACCTATTAAATAAACCAGTCAGTCAGTGTGTTTCCTTCTTTACATTGGTCAGGGTTCTTGATTTTAGGTAATTAACTTAACCTCTTGATTTTGGGAAATAACTTACTCTAAAATGAGATAAGGCATTCAATGTGTTCATTGTAATATAGATATAAATAAAACATCTAAAGAAAAGTAATTGTACAGTGATCCAATCCAAGAAAACAAGGTTTTCCACAAACCAGTTAAGCCTTTCAACCTTTACAACTTATTTGCTTATACCAAACATTTGTGTAGGGTTTCAATCAATTAACATTTCATTGAGTATGTATTTACAAATCAATGATTTTGGGATCAATTCCCACAAAGCAATTCTATACCTGCCCTTCAAATTCTTTCAAGCTTTTGAAAGTAAAACCAATGAATTATCAATATAATTTTACCATAATAAAAAACAATTAGAAAGCCTTTAGCCAACTCAAATTTCTCATCCCTTAGGCTTGAACCAACATCTCTTCTAGAAAAATTCAACAATTCCAATTTAATAATCCTATCGGCCTCTCTTTGTACCTTTTGGGACAATTGCTAGTTATATCTCGTATACATATCATTCAACTCAAAAATTCTCAAAGGTTTGAAGTGCAGAAAGAATTCTCCCTGCTATCAAAGGCACTCCTATAAGCATACATGTACCAAAAGTTGAAACAGAGACAAATCTGGGTGTAACAGAGAAAAGAAATGTTTGATAGTTGATGTGTAAATGTATTTTTATAGCCAACTACATTATGCCTGCCTAAAAATTTCTAGATTCCAAAGAAATCTTGTCTCCTAAGCCTGCAATTTTAATGTCTCCGATGTGGCGTTCGTGCTTTTGTCTTTTTATTCCATGATTTTGTTTTGAAATTTCTTGTTGCAATTTTGTAACTGGCAAATTTGGCAACATAACTGCCAATGAGGCTGCCAACCCTGAAAATTTTGTCAAGCCCAAGTTCTGATGTAGAATAATGAAGGTCATAACAACTTGAAGAGGTAAAGTCCAAATACCATGCATATGCCAACAAAAGGCTCCAACATTTTCAACATTTGTACTCTTGTAGATCATAATTTGTCTGCATGTATGCTTTTGTCTTGACTGACTGGAGAGCAACAATCCCTTCTTGTATATAATAGTTGTTAATGTTGCTTTAGCCCGTGAAACTAACTGGTGTTGTTTGTAATTCCCTTGTCGCTGTGGCAAGGATCCTAATACCTTTTCCACAAAAAATGCACAAACTAGCACATAGCCTTGACTTTCAAATTGTTTCTTTCCATCTAGAAAAAGTACAAAGGCACTTATAAAATATGGACCTACATATGATGCAGAAGTTTCCAGTGCTGGTAAGGATGCAGTCAAAAGTACTTCCTTCCATAGATATAGCCATAAGGCTTTTGCAAATGACTCAGTATGACCATATATCGAGCTTGATCACCAGTGTACTCCTTTATGGATAGTAACTATACTCTGCAAATAGACCTCATTTGTCAAAAGTGATCCTAAATGCGAATATGTTTTCTACTATGCCTGTGATTGTCAACTCTTTTTGTGCCTTTGTCTAAGAAAGGTTGAATTTTTATTTTGTATGAGCACAATGACGAATTGGAACTCTATCTTGTGTGTCAGTGTTTGACCTATGGAAAAAGATAAATATATATTTTAATCACTCTTGAACAATGAGCGTAAGGGAGATTTACAATCAGATTTACATGTGATATCAAATTCCCAGTACCCTGTGTACCCCTTAGGACTGTCATGCTTTGTAAATGGGTCACCATAGATTTTGACTAAGCCTGATGATGAGTGGATCCTATGTACTGTCTGACCATAGATGAAGCAGCCTAAGGTTTCATAGGGTGGTGATTCTGCTTTGAGTTGGATGAAATGAGTCTGAAAATGATTTTTGATTGTCTTTTGGAGTGCTTTAGGCTGACTATAAATCTACTAGCATGAGTTTTAGTTTACGGAGGAAGAGCTCTCATATAAACAATTGAGCTTACTGTTTCCAGGGATAATTATTTGGATAGAATGCTTATTATTTTTTCCTGAAACTTTATATATTTTTACTGTTTAAATTTTTGTTTTAAGAGCCACAACATATCTACTGCCTATGACTTCTTAAATCCAAAGTTGGTTAATAAGGTATCCACAATCTAAATTCACTTGTATTTACTTGTATGAGGAATTACAAATACAATGCACTTATTAAATTGCAGATGAAAACTGAATTACTAAATCGTTTGAGTTAACAGCATTTCAATACTGAGACAATCTTCTATTACAAGTGAAAAGAGTGCTGAAATATGGTCATTTGTTTGGAATTCACTCTATGTGCCACTGTACCCAGTTAGCTTTATTGTTCTGTTTATCTGGTTTTACTTGTAACACTTAAAAAGAGGATGAGAATGCATCTTCCTCTGCGATAACAACAGCGATGGTGGAATGGTAAACACTCCTCGCATATTCACACCTTGGAAAACTTATCTCGAAATGAAGATAGTCCTCACTTGCATTAGAGAAAATCCATTTGAACCTTGTTGGACCTTGAAAGAGAGATCAAATTTCTCCAAACACCTCGTCAACAAATATTCTTGTAGATTCTTTATATTTTTTTAATACAAAACAACTGAAAGGTACGATAGGCCCCATATAGTTGACTCAGTAATAAAATTTAATTATTTTTAAATTTGATTTTTTTCATACAAAACATGTCTCCTTGAACAGAACATACGGAAAAGGAAGATAACCCGATAACCCCATATAATTGACTTAGTAATTAAAATTTTAAGTTTATATGGTATCAAATTCCTCATCAAATTTCTTTCCACATCATCCAGTGGTAAAAAATGGTAAAAAATATATCTAAGAACTCAATATATTTTAATACACAATATATATTTTTAATTTTTTACATAAAATTTAATGTTACATATCAAATACCATATTTTAAGAAAGATTAAGTTCTCTAAGAGTTTAATATCTTTTAATATGTAGCATATATTTTTAATAGACAATATATTAAAGGGAAAGATAATAAGATAACGTTTTTGTAAGTTAGTAAAGTTTCAATATATTACTAAATAAACATACAATACAAAAATAGTAGCTGGTTTACCAAACCAGTTGTAGAAGAAGATTCTCTTTGTCACACATTTAACCAGGCATGCCATTAGAATTTTCTGTCTTTACTTTCCCTTATATAGTTCAAAAAAGTTCCCCTTCCCACTACTACTATATGTAGGTCTGCCTATTTGCATAGCTGTATAGCTTTGATCTTCAGACCTAAACTTGACAAAATAACTACAATACTACCTATATAAACATAACATAAAACTAAACAAAAGATTGGTTGATGCCATGATCAACTAACACAATATTATTTGCTTGGAGTTGTTATCATCGTTGGCCCTATTGTTGGGTCATCCACAAGGGTTGTCATTGGAGCCTCTAGGGTTGCCAGTGGATAGTCGCCTGTAGCGCAAGCCTCTCGAACTCGAGACTTCCTCAAGTGGGCCAAATCTCCTATCTCTACACCCATCGATATATCCACATTATCGATATAATTTAGATAGATTGAGAACATTTTGTTAAGATCCCGAATTCTACCAACATGTAATTTCTCTATGTTAACCAAACCCTTGAGAGCCTCTTCAATTCCTTTTAGGCATTGGTCTATAGATTTTAACTCAATTTTTGTCTCGAGTTGCCTCTTTTTCCTCTACTCTGCTGCCTCTGCTTGCAGCTTTTCCACTAGAGTCTTGACATGCCAAGTGGTCTCCAAGGTCTTTTGGTACACAATCATCTATGTTTTGGATTTCCCTGTTTTGATGACCCAATCTCCTTCCTCCTCTATTCTACCATCAAAGATAACCCTAATTTCCATACAAAAAAGTTAGTCTAGTTATCAAGTTCCACTCATGGGTTGGCAATTTGGAATTTAGCATGGAATAAAAGAGGTATCATGTAAAAACACTATTCAGGGAAATCAGAAATGGAAAGGAGGCCCTATTTTTGGATGATGCGTCGTAGAAACAAGCTAAGTTATGTAGGGAGGAATGGCATCCCTTCAAACTAAGCACGAAAATATGAGAGTATAGAGAATTCCACCAATTCTAGGATCAAGGACTAGAAAATACCAAATGGAGGCGATGGAATTTTAATATCTTTCGACGGCCAACCTAGAATGACTTAACTATTCAGTAATCTAACAGAGGAACTAAGAAAACGAAGAATTATGTTCAATAATGACCAAGACCAACTTAAATGGGGGAAAAAAGAAGATGTGGAGTTACATCTCAAGGAAGTCAAAGCTTATCTTAGTGAGGGATATACTGGTACAAATGATCCATCATGGAGAAAACTATGGATGGTGCTGCATTGGCCATAAATTAAAATTTTCATGTCATTGATTTTACACCGGAAGGTCCTAACTTGGGACAAACTTATAAAGAGAGGATTTATAAGTTCCTCTTTGTGTTTCCTCTCCAAAAACACGAAAGAGAGGCTTAATCATTTACTCAACACCTGTAACTATATGGAGGCACTATGGGACTAATTAGCCTCAATATTTAGATAAAGAAACCAAAGTCGAGAGAGCATACAAGAAACAATAAAGAAATGGCGGGTGCATTATACAAAAAACAAGGTGGTGAACCTTACCTGAAATTTCATTCGAGGTTTCATCCTTTAGGAAATTTGGAAGGAGCACAATAGATGAATATTCTCTTATAATAACTCCCCGTTAACAACCTAGTGGAAGGAAAATTGTGTCAGCTAAAGGAAACATTAATTAGTACGGGAAATCAACCATTAGAGGAAAAACCACCACCCCAAGGAAATGCAAATTTTTAAGTGATGAGGCTTCATGTTTCACCCTGTTTTCCCCAAATAAATATAGTCTAGTAGGAAGAATTATTCATTACTTTCCCCTCGTACAAGCAAACACTCGGCAAAAAAAGGGTTTCGCACCTCGGAGTTTTTTTGTAGGATAAGGGGAAAGGTGAGTGGGTATCTTGCAGCCGCTACATTGGTCTTATTAGCATTACGCCACTTTTCATATGGGTCTTCACAACAAATAATCACCATTACACTTTGTTGATTTGTTTGAAAAATAAACATAACACGCAATAGATTTCTTTTGGGATGCAATGTTGTTGTTGGTAGTATGATTGTATTTGTGCCACATGTAAAGCTAATATGTGTTAAATTTCTTTAACCTTGCAATATTTTTATTGGAAATGTGCTTGTGTTTGGGCTAGAAACTATGCTAGATTTCTTTTGCTTTGCAATAGTGTTGTTGTCGATTTGGTTGTTTATGATAAAAGGAAATCTAGCAAGTGTTAGATTTCCATCAGTTTGGCAATGTTATTGGAAATGTTGTGCTTGTGTTTGGGCTAGAAGTTGTGTTAGATTTCTTTTGCCATGCAATGTTGTTGTTTCCAATTTGGTTGTTTATTATAGAAGGAAATATAACACGTGTTAGATCTCTTTCACCTTGGTAATGTGCTTTTGTTTCTGTTAGAAGGAAATATAGCATGCACTAGATTTCTTCTGACATAAAATGTTGTTATTGGTAGTATGCTTGTATTTATGCTACATGTAAAGCTAGCATGCGTTAAATTTATTTTACCTTGCGACATTGCTATTGGAAATGTGATTGTGTTTGTGATAGAAGTTGTTGGATTTTGTTGGCGTTTGTTTGCCCTACAATGTTATTGTTGCCAATGTGCTTTTGTTTGTGCTAGAAGAAAATCAAGCGTATGCTAGATATCTTCTATACTGCAATGCTATTTTTGGTAATGTAATTGTGTTTGTGCTACAATAAACTCTAGAATGTGTAAGATTTCTTTTACTTTGAAATGTTTTTGTGAGTAATGTGCTTCTATTTACATTAGAAGAAAATTTAGCATGTGGTGGATTCCCTTTGCCTTAGAATATTGTTATTGGCAATGTGTTTGTGTTTGTGCTAGCAGGAAATCTAGCATGTGCTAGATTTATCTGACCATGTAATGTTTCTTCTAGCAATATGCTTATGTTTGTAGTAGAAGGAATGATATTGATTGTTAGCTTTCATTTGAGGAAATAATGTTTCATTACATACAACATGACTACCATAATATTTTTATTTTTGCATTTATATTACTTTTTCAGAAGTTGTGTGTTTTTGGGGAAATATAAAGTCACACATTACACGGTTCATTATTTTAATTACAAGTTACGATGTAATTGTTGTTACAGAATTGATGCAAGCTACAATGGAAAATATAATTTTGGCAAAAGGGGACTATGTTGATCTCATTATTAATGATCAAGTCATTGGGCTAGCAAGGGTTGAATCAGCCGAGTTTGGAACTTATTATGTTGGAAAAAGGGTTAATGCTGGTTATGTTGCAATTTTGATAATTGATCTCATTCAACCACATTTGATTGATGATGATGTTAATGAATGGGACATACATCCATGGAAGATTGTGGATTTGAGACACCACATAGGTAAGTCAAAATATTGAAGCATGTGTTATATATTATTGATACTATAATAAATGTTCTTTTTTTGAGAAAATACTAACATTATTTACATTTGTTTATAGGTACAAATGTTTCTTCTACATTTTCTATTGGAGACAAGGTAAATCTTTTGCAACATGGAGTGAAGGTGGGCGAGGGCTCCATATTCAATACAGAGCTTAGGCATAAGGTGCATGGAAAGATGGTAAAGAAAGGATGCATAGTGGTTAAAATTGAAAAGGTGTTAAAACATAATGCTCCTCTACCACATCCAATAGCGTTTGAGCATACACTTGGGGGTGCATTAGAATCTTATGAAATTTGGCCAGAATCAGATTTGGAACCTCACTGTCATGATCATGCCATAAATATTCCCCAAGATAGGGTTAAATTCATATGTGCAAAGGTTTCTCTTACACAAGAATGCATGGGAACAAGCATGTGCATTGCGAAAGGAATGCTAGTTCATGTCCACGAGGATGACATTGTTGAGGGTGAAACACTAGGTGAAATGGATTTTGGTGTTTTTCTAGAAGAGATAGATGGAAATTGTAAGAAATGCAGAATTGGTGATAATTCTATACATTGTTTGGTTAGATGGCCAATAAATAAGTTGGTGGACAACAAAGGTGTGATATTAAGGGTCAAGGAAAATTTCAAGGAACCACCCAAAGAAATGGTGATATGGGATGTTATAGAGGACGCAAATCCCTTAAACAAATGGGATGGGTACCTTTGTAATGAAAAAGATAGAAACTCAATTGATATGAATGTAACAAGGCCATATAAAATGATTAAACGAGTTATGGCTACAAACAAAACTGCAAAATGTCCAACAAAAATAGATGAAGAGAAAGAAATTCGACTTTTGGCAACATATGTATGTTGTAGAAAAGAATGTCTTCAACATGTCGATAGGAAGGCCATTGCAGGTGCTAGAAGGGGTATGAGACAAATAAATACAAATGGTATTAGAGAATTTGTCTTGAATTCACTCATGTCAAACACAGTGATGTCAAGCGGCCATGGCCATGGCCATGGCCTACCACCTATTGCGAGAAATGTAAAGGACATGAGATTTAATGGGAATATTATTTGTAAGAAAGCATGGTGTAAGATACATAAAATTCCTCAAAGCACATTCTATAACTACCAGCATTATTTCCAACATGGACAGATCAAAGCTATTCATGGTAACACCAACACATGCAAAGGACGAGCTGACACAGTGGCAGCTATAGAAATATTGCACAAAATTGTAATGGATAATTCAGATTTTTCACCAAATCGAACACGTCAAGTTGAAGAAGATGGAACATCTGCTCCTTTAAGATTTCTTCCTTCGACTTACAGGCAAAAGTCTTTGTTAAAAGAGATCAATGAGGCTCTTCAAAAGCTCAATTACCCATCAATATCACAACCAACAATGAGCAAGATCCGGAATACTAAGTTTTGAGATGTGGCATTTTCAAAGAACACCAACTTCAGTAAATGCAGTGAATGTATTGTGTTGAAAGCACAAATGAAGTCAGCAACTACAAAAGAGTTTGAAGAAAAGGCACGAGGTAGGTTGACGAAACATTACAAGATTGTTATGTGTGGAAGATATTGCTACTATGCCCATAGAATTATGTTAGAGCGGTTTCCAAAGGAGTATTTGAGCATTATCCATGATAAAATGGACAAAACAAAGACGTCAATCCCAAGGCTACGTGTCAAATCAAAGTCTGTTGTAGGAACAAATTTGGGTTTGTCATTGACAGGTATGCTTACACATGGGCATAAGGTGAGAGGTTTTGGTCATTTCTCTTTACCATTTGTCCATATGGGATCACAATTTATTATTACATCCCTTGCAAAGTGCTTAAGGGACCTTGAAGACCCACAAATGGATATGTATGGTGATCTACTTTATGAAAGTGGAATTTCAAGAAACCTACTTACAAATGCATTACTTGACACCTCTATTTACCCAAAATGTCAAGGGTACAAGGATGATTTTATATCTCATGGAAGTTCAAAAAGTCAAAATGTTGATTTTAAACCTCTTCCTCCACATTTGTTGTTACAGTTGGACAATGTAGCAAGTGATAATAAGAATCGCTATCTTTTCATGTTTCTATCACTTTTAACTGCACTTGGTGTCTTCATCACTATTGAGGTTGGGTTCTTGCCTGTGGGGCACACCCATGAAGACATAGATGGAACCTATGGAAGAAAGTCTTCCAACCTAAAAAGTAAAGATATTTATTCTTTACCTGAAATGATGGATACATATCGCATGATTGAAGAAAATAGAGTGTTTCCACCTACACTTATTGACAAGGTCTATGACTTCAAAAGTTTCTTTAATGGATACATTAAGGAGGGAAAAAATGCACTAGTTGGACATCTTAATGTTCAATACTTCCAATTTCTTATACTCAATGATGTTCCAGTTCTAAGGTATAAAGAATCAATTAGAGATACTGAGTGGTCAGAACCAGTTGAGTTATGGAATATAGATGATGAAGGTCGACCTATAATTCCCATAGGGAATCCATCTTTCTTAAATTCCAAACAGAATGATGTCTATTTAAAAGAACTAAAGGAAGGGATAAAAGCATACATAAAAATGTGGAAAAACACTATTGGGAATGAGGATTCACCAATTGTTACAGAGGAGTGGAAAAATAAAGTGGTGTATTGGGAAAAAGTTCTTGATACATTAGATGGAACCTATAATGATCATAGAATAATAGATGGAAATGATTCATCTTCTGAGGATTTCTGGCCCAAGACAAGGCACATTGTTGATGTTGATCGTAATGCACTCCAGGTAATCTCAAGTCTTATGGATGGAGATTTTGATAATGTAGTAGATGAACCAATATATGTTGGACCCAAATGAAACAAGCCAAAGCCAACATTCAATTCGATGATTAATGTTGAGAAAGGAAAGATGTTGCTAGTTAGATCAGGAAATGAGGATGCAGGTGAGATGATTTGGATGGAAAAATCCATCTCAAATATCTTTAGGGATAATGAAAGTGAGAATCTTCATGTAAAGGTTGACTGGTGGAAGCCTATGTCATGGAAATATAATGGAAAAATTTTAGAGCAATATTGGGTACCAAATCCTGATGACAAAGAACTTGGCTCTATTCCAATTAATACCATAGTGTGGGCATGGATGCCAAAGAAAGATTGCAAGAAGACCAAGATAAATAAATATGGTGTAGAAGCCATTCTTGATCTACTTGAGCGAATATCTTAAGAGTAGGTTTATATGATACATAAATGTAATTTTTGTTTGGAGGATCTATTAATATACATTCAGACACACTTTCCCATATTTTTTGTATAAATTTTCTCTTCATATTTTTTTTGAAGGAGTTTTATATTATTTAATATTTCAATGTAATCATGTGTTATACAAATTACATGACAATGCCATAAAATATTTAAGTTTTCAAAGCTTTATTTGACCAGCATGACTTCTCACCGTATCAAATATGCATAATAAAATTCAATAATGCACCTAAAAACATCTTCTAAACTTGTTATATTAAAACAAAAATGGAGTACCTAATTAGTATTCTATTTAATATAAACCATTTAAACACTTAATGAATAAATGCTAGATGCTTGATATAATGTTTGGGGTGAGTTTTCCTTAATTTTCCTTATTATAATTGATATAATCAAATTCCCTATTTTTTTGAACTTTAATTTATAAAAAAAATATTTTGATCATTGAACAACACAATTAGAATTATAAAATATTGCTACTTATAGATTTTGAAGTGGTGCCAACATTATACTAGTATAATTAATTTGTACTCAACTTAGGAAAAGTAGTTAGTGTCAATTTAAAATGGTCAAGAATAGTAAGAAAAAACAATATTAATATATTGTTAAATAACTTTATAGGTAAGATTTTTTTTACACAATCTAGTATTCACGGTCAAATTTAATACATACATATAAATGTTAATGGTAATAGAAATAATGTAAGGAATTTAAGTTTTAGATGAATGTTAATATGCTCTTTTCAATATAGTATCCTTAAACATTACAGGGATAAAAACTAAACATGTTTAATGAATATCTTAATCATTTTTCTCTCTTTCTTGTTGTATTTGAAAATAATCAAATTGTACTACTTTGTTACTATTGTAATTGATGATTGATTTTGATCATTAAAATGATTAGTAATTGAGACGAGAGGCTCATTTTACAGCCCAATATGGGGGGATGTGTAAGTTTGTCTATCCCTCTGTGCTTGTTTAAAATAAAAATTATGTTCTAAATAGAAAAAAAATAAATAAAAATTTGTAAAGTAATTAGAAGTAAAAAAAAATGTGTGAATCATAGGTTTAAATCTTATACTTTTCAAAGGTAACTATTTGAAGATTTATGTTAACTAAT
>APFE030352812.1:7538-27730 GCA_000404065.3 Pinus taeda
TAAATTTGACAAAATTTTCTAGGAAAAAAGGTAACTTTACAGAATGAAAACATAAGTTAAGTAGGGGGCTCAATTGACATTTTGTCATGTTGGCCTCCGAGAGAGCTACTCGCACTATTGCATTGTTCCTAAGTATGTCTCTAAAGTTGAATCTTAGCCATATAACAATGTAAGGCTTCAATATCATCCTCTTGACAATTAACTTGGATTTGAAGTTTCTACAATTCCTTACCTAGGAAAAGGATAATATTGGACTCTTGAAGAGTCTTTTGATGGAGGTCATTGTTTTGAGCTTAGTGTTCAATAGGTGAGTGTGAGCATACACTACATGCACTATTATTGTTAAAACCCATTCGAATTTTCTCATTGTGCTCCATAATAGGCAAAGTAAAGGGAACAAAATTGAGCTCCAATGAGTTAAAATGACATATTAGCCATAGGGATTTTCCAATAGGTCATTCAAAAGAGTGAAAGGGTCCTAAAAAAATTAAAGAAACAATAGAAGAGGGGAAGGCGATCGACGAAGGAAAACTAGAGTTCGGAGATGACTAGAACGATCTAAGCCAAATTGTTGTTTCAAACAAGAGGAAACCCAAGAGTAGACATAAAAAACTTGCGAGAAAAGGACAAGACAAAGGTAACATTTGAAAATAGCTCTGAAATTGAGAGTTGGTTACCTTTGTAAACTCAGAGAACCCAAAGTGAGATTAATTATTTTAAACAATAGCTTCCATATGGCATTATCACCTCTATCTAGAGAAAGAAAGGTTGAGAACACAGAGAGAGACAAAGGAGAATGAAAAAGCAGACATGAAGGTCACTATAATTGTTGACCGAGGCTACCTCCTATGAGCTTAAGGAGTACAATTCCAAACTCCCTTTAGAACAATATACAATTTCAAATTCAAAACAATGTTGGAAAAGCTCTAGAGCTCCTAATTTGTAACTGTTGAACTAGACTCTTTGCATAAAACAGAACATAAATCCTTTGATGCTCGCAAATTTCAATGCACTTATAGGGAATAATTGATGGTCTAAAATGCACACCATTTGCACATACAAACTCTAGAAGACGGGATCCTACATAATAAGAACTTCTTCTCCCTCCATGGATATAATCTCAAGGCCATATAAGTCACATGCCATAGAAATTGCTTCAACCTTGAATTCAATTAACTCACACCCTCCTTGAAGATTTTATGGAGCCTGGTACAAGGACTAATAAATAAATGAGAATTTGTCTTGTGAAGGAGATTTCTACATACGAGGATTGGAGGGGAATGTAGCCTGAACACCCATCACCATCCACTTCAAGCAAGGCGATAGAATGACACCAAAAACCCACGTATTTAATATTCACAATGATGAGGGAGCAAAGGGACATATAAAATAAATTTAAACAGTCCTCCGTAAAATGGATTTCTAAGTGCTAATATCCATACATTTTGTTGTTGAAGCATAAAAAAGAGATTTGAATAAGACTCTTCATGGAATATCTTTCCATCCAAGCTCGTCATTGATGACTATCTTTTCAACTTTTAAGAGACAAGCTTTATCTGCCTACTCATCAACATCCTATTTTTGAGTTCTCAAAATGTGATAGAAGGCCTTGTTAGGGAAGGAATCCAAAAATAATGATAATTATGTGAAATAGAATATTCCCATGATTGTTCTTACAGAGGTATCTATTTTAAATATATTAAATGGTGATGAGAAAATATCCTAGGATTACTATGTTGTAAATTTCACAATATTTGGATAATTGAATACCAAGGAGGAGCCCATACATTTCATCCGTCTTATTAGTCCATTTTCCAAGCCCCCAAGAATACTTCTTGATGTTCTTCAGGATTAAGAGAATCCTCCCGAATAATTCCACCAATGGATTCCTTTCTAAGGATGCATCAAAGAATAGGATCCAAGTTTTGTCATATCTTTTACATTCTTCAAAGTATGCATCTAGGTGAAGTTTCGAGGCCACTTTAGAATATTGATCAAAGAGAGCAGAAATGGGGATATGTCCTAAAGGATCAACCAAAGAGTTTATCCATTGATACTCCTATTGGTCCAAGAGAGGACCTTGGTCCCTTAATTTCTTCCTATTGTATTCCACACAAAAGAAGATAGATTTTAAACTCATTACTTTGGGAGGAATGGAGATGCTGTTAAAAATAGTTTTGTTCTAAGAAATATAAATCTACCAAAATATATACTTTAGAAGAGATATCTAAATCCATTTGAAGGTGGGTCTTTCATTGAAAGATCCTTAATATTGATTATGCCATCTAGAGATAAAGATAGAGAGCTCTAATGGAAATTTTGATTAAAAGGATAAAGGGACCAAAGTTGAGGATATCTCTACATAGTCCATTTAAGAATAAGATGAGATGCTTGATTCTAGGTATTATACTCGAAGACATTTATGTACTGATTATGTCACCGTATCAATGTCATTTTTGCCTTTAAAAAGATGTGGGAAGCTACTGTCTAAGGAATTACCACTAAGAAAGCCTTGGGTATGCTGCAAGAATCAAATGTATTAGAAAACTCACAGTCTATAATTTGTAATAATTGGATGTATTAAATGTATAAGGGAGTGAAACCATCGAGAAAATCACAATCTGTGTGTATTTTATTTTTTATTTTTAACTTACATATCACCATCGAATATTTGATGGCATAGAAAGGTCATCGAATGTTTGACAACTGCCAATGAGAGTACTCATTGTATATTCAACAAAAAAAGCAATGGACTGAAGCATCGATACCTTAAAACTCCCATCAAACATAACTCCCATCTATCACATATCTGATGCTTCACCATCAGATTTAAGGCGTCAAAGCGACGACACTTCCATTGCACAATATATTTATGTCATCGATTACCCAATGCTTAACATTAATTTTTTTATGTGAAACAAAACGACCTATTTGTCGAATATCTAACATGTTACTGTTAGTGTGAAAGCGTTGAAGCGAAAATTCTTTTGTCACAATATCTACTTATTCAGTCAATTACCAAATGCCTAAACATTGGTTTATTCTATTGGACAAAATGACCCATCTATCGAATATCTGACAAGAGACTGGTGCTCGACCTATTGGATATTTGATGTTATATATGTCAGATAACTCATAATTTGTAGCATCACAAAATCAACTTATAAACTTTGGTGTCAAATATTTGAAATTTGCACCATCACATATCTGATGGTAGCTAAGTTGTTGACTATTTTAAAAAATTCGAGTGATGATTTGATAAGTACAATGTGTCGGATAACTCACTCTAATAAGTTGCATATCTCACTAATCGTTGTTGGATTTTGGCCCCATTTGTACTAGTGTGATCTAATAACAAAATTTGTATAAAGTATGATTGTGATTTGCATCGAAGACCAGATTTAGTAGTTTGATCTGTACACTGGTTTTCTGTAATAAGGTCGCACACATACGTGGATCATGTGAAGAATATTTGCGTATAAATTTTGTGATATTTTATTCAGTATGTTGATATATATACATAGGTGTTATGCATAATAGTCATGTACACACATAAATTTTTTTGTGGAGGTCACATATATGTACTAGAATTTGAATTATTTATTAACAATGATAGTTGATAATGTTTGTTATATTTGATGTTGTTTGTCAATGGTGTCTTAATAAGCATGATATGTATCTAGTAGCATTGACTAGGTTGATTTTATTTTATATTGGAATCTTAGTTAGTGATGATGCTACAAGATGTTGATATGTGATTAAATTTCTATCGTGACTAAGTATGTGAGTAACTCAGTGAGTCATGTAGTGATTCAATTTTAGCATTCAAGGATTTGAGATCTATGCATAGGTTGTATGTAGAGGAAGCACATATATACATGATTATGCCTTAGAACAATAACATATAATTTATGAAGTAAAGTTTAACATAGTTTCTAATGACTGCAAATTACATTTGTATTGATGACAGTGTGGCTATGATCTTGATTTCTCACTCATTATTCTGTGGATTAATTTATGGATTGATATAATGACCGTTCATTTTGCATTGGTATGACATGGTTATGAAGACTTTGTATTGAGTGTTTCAGTTACTTCAGTTGGTATTCAACTGTGATTTAGTGATTGTATTAAGATTCAGTGATTCAATGATCAGATTAGTATATTGATTTGGGCATATAGGTTATTTGATGATTGTTTAACATGTGGATCTAGTGTGAAACATTCTAAAACGTGGTCCACAAGCTGCTGAGTGTTGGATCCTTTAGTGAGGGGGTAGCAGGTCCCTTCTAGTAAGAACCGGTAAACGAGATCAGGGGGTTGTAGCTCCCTTCCAATGGGTGTTGGAGAACGAATGGAGGTTGTAGCCTCCTGGAGGTTGGTGCTTGCATGATGGTAAAATTATACACCAATACAAAATGTAATGAAGTTGGTTTATATATATATATATATATATATATATATATATATATATAATATATATATATATATATATATATATATATATCAAATAAGAAAAAGACATAGATAGTGACATCGGTAGTTTTCTCCTACATTGGGTTTCCACCTAAAATCCTGGTGTTCATATGTGTTTCTTGTGTGATATACTTTATATGTTCTTTACTACAAACTGAATAGCTAGTTATCTAATAATGTAATGATTAAACCAATCATCTAATGGAAGTTATAGAAAATTAAGTAATCTGAACATACATGGTTTGTATTCACTATATTCACATATGCGTGCGTGTTTCATAAATAGTAGAGCCTATAATTTTTGAATCTGAAATTGGAAATTAAAGTGACTTTCCAAATTACTGATTCACCCCTGCGCCACCCGCCGCCCCCCCCCCCCCCCCCCACCAAGTAATTTTTCCTAATAATTGGTATCAAAGTTGGTCCTGTAAAATAAGCTTGATCGCTTAAAGGGAGATCTATCAATATCAGTAGTCAAGAGGGAGTATCTTTTGTCAAGCCACCTTTGTTTAATGGAACTAATTTTATAATTTGGAAAATCAGAATGAGAGTGTATTTGAGGGAACTAGGAGCTGATGTATGGGAAATTGTTGAAGGTGGATATCAATACCCAAACTCCATTCCCGTAGATGATGCAAGGAAGAAACAATATGAGATCAATGCAAAGGTTGTAAATGCTATCTTAGAAGTTTGACCAAATCTGAGTTTGTGAAAGTTATGCAGCTAAACACCACAAAGGCAATATGGGATAAGCTTGTCCAAAGCTATGAAGGTGACACTAAGGCAAAAAGTGTTAAACATGAAACATATAGAATTTAGTATGAGACTCTTAGAATGCATGATGAATTATTGCAAGCTTTTTCCTTAGAGTAGGCGAGATTTCTAACTCAATGAAAAATTTTGGCGGAGAAATAAATGATACTAATGTTTTTGAAAATATTTTGAGATCACTAACCTCAACGTTCTATTCCAAAGTCAATTCTATTGAAGAAATGCAGGATTTGAAGAATCTCACTATTAAACAACTCCATGGAATCTTGGCAGTTTATGAGATGAGAAAAGCGGATACATTAGGTATTAGAAAAGAAACATTCAAAGCTACAAACAAATGGAAATAAAAAGAAGAGCCTAATGAAACAAGTTACATTTCAAATAAAGAAGAAGTGAATTTTTTGAATAAGCTCCAAGTAGGAACTAAGAGGTTCAAATGTAGGCTTCCTTTCAAATGTTTTTCCTATGGAAGAGTAGGTCATTATTCGACTAAGTTTCCTTGTAAAAAAAATCATGAAAGTAGAAAGAATATTTCAAATAAGAATGTTAAAATAAGTTTTGTTAGCAAGAAAAGTTTTCATACTCATTAAGATAGTGAATATTCCTCCAATAATGAGGATGATGAACTAGACCAAGATTGTCAATTACATATGAAATTTGAAAAACAATTTGTAGACAAATCTCATGATGTATTTAGGGATTCTCTTGAAGAAATTGATAAAATCAGGGTCATAAAGAAGAATCAAGAAAATGAAATCAATATGTATAAATAAAACACCCCTGTTGAAGAAATAAATGAACTAAAGATATGTCTAGAAGAAGCTAAATTAGTAGAATTTAAATCTTTGAAGAAACAAGTACAAGACATGGAAAATTATTGTGAAAGCTTAGAAATTGAAATTTTGGGTCTAAGAAAGGAACTTGAGAAAACAAAGGCTCTAAATCTTAGATTTGTTAAAGGATATGAAACTTTAGAAGAAATCATTAAAGTTCAAATTTCTCCACTAATCAAGACAGGTCTTTGATACAATCCATATCAAAATGGTGAAACATTGGCACCTATGAAATATTTTGAAACAGGTAAAAAAAACTATGTCAATGTGGTTACATGAAGCAATAATCAAAATTATAGGAATCAATAAAATAATGAAGGGAGAAATTATTCTCAGGCAAAAAATCCTTTCCATGAACAAAGGGCAGTCTACTAAAAAAGGTATCATATTCCTAGGTACTCTTACTTCAATGGTCAATGCTTCACTTGTCACAAATTTGGTCACAAATTAGTTCATTGTGTTGCTTATAAAATGATTATGACTAGAGAAGAAAGAAAATAACACAATGTAAACAAGACAAAGAAGTCGTCTTATAATGCTCCTCTCCTCTTTAGAATGAAGTTGAATGTTCCATTTGCAATAAATTTAGTCACGAAGAAACCGAATGGAAAATAAATATAAATTCATCTTATCAACATGAGCAAAATAAAAATCCTCCCAACCTACGGAAAAAGAAAATTTATTCTGAAAATTGTGGTCTAGCATTATATGTAGGAGATCAAGAGAATCTATGGTACATTGATAGTGATTGTTCAAAGCATATGACAGGTGACAAAGATAAGTTTGTTTCTTTTAATGAAATTAAGAAAGAAAAGAATGTGACTTTTGTTAATAACTCACCATCTACTATTCAAGGAAAAGGATCTGTGGTATTAAAAGAAAAGTTCAAGGGTGAGAATGCATTATTTTTTGATTGGCTAAGACATAACATGTTAAGTGTTAGTCAACTGTGTGATCAGGGGCATGAATTTATTTTTAGATCAAATAATTCCGTGGTAAAAAAATTGGATATATGTAAGATGATAATCAAGTGAAATGAAACTCCAGGTAATGTCTATATCCCATAAGGAGAGAAAGAACACTATTTTTTTATAAAATCTGAAGAAAGTTGGCTTTTGCAAAAAATATTGGGACACCTCAACTTTTTTCAACTATACAAATGAAGCAAGATGGGATCATCTCGTGACTTGTTAGACATTTCTCCACCTGAAAATAGTATTTTTAAATTATTTCGATGTGGTAATCAATTAAGAGTTGAGTTTAAATCTAATGAATGCACTCTCGGTAAACCTATTAAACTTGTTCACATTGATTTATGTGGACCTGTGAGAAAGAAGTCTCCTTGTGGTGAACAATACTTCATGTTGTTGATTGATAAGTTTATAATAATGTGTTGGGTTGGTTTACTAAAGTATAAATATGAGGAATTTGAAAATTTTAAATTATTCAAATCTATGGTGGAAAATGAATTGGAACTAAAATAAAATATCTTAGATCTAATAGACAAAGAGAGTTTATATTAGATGAATTATTTAATTTTGTGAACAACATGGCATTAAAAGATATTTTTCCAGAGCTAAAACTCCTCAACAAAATGGAGTGGTAGAAAGATTGAACATAATAATTCAACAAATGGTGCATGTCATGCTTGATTAGTGTGGAACACCTCACAATTTCTAGGGAGAAGCTGTACATACAACCGTGGATATAGTTAACAAAGCCCATGTTTGAGTAAACAATGATCAAACTCCATATGAACTCTCGTATGGTAAGCCTACAACTCTCAAACACTTTATAATATTTGGAAGCAAATGTTTCATAAAGAAAAAGGATGATAATCTTGGAAATTTTGAATGTAAAGTTGATGAAGGAATCCTTCTCGTACACTCTTCCATAAGTAAAGGATATAAATGTTATAATAAAAGGCTCCAAAATATTGTTGAAAGTATATATGTTTTGATTGATGAAGCATCCACAGGAACCAAAAAGGAAGAAAATTTTAATGATGAATCACTCCCTACTAAAATCCAAGAAGTTGTAGGAGAAGAAGAAACAGAAGCATCAGAAGTAGGAAATGAACATACAGGTATGTCAGAAAATACACCATCAAGGCATGTTATAAAAATCATCCCGAAGCTCAAATTTTAGGTGAAAAGGAAGAAGGAATTCAAACTAGAATAACTTTTGTTGGATCATCTGGTCACTTAGCCTTTCAATCCACAATTGAACCTCAAAATGTGAATCAAGAAAGAAAAGACAAATGTTTCATTAAGGAAATGCATGAAGAACTTAATCAAATAGAAAAGAACCATACATGGGAACTTGTACCAAGCCCTCATGATAAAAATGTAATTGGGACAAAGTGGGTATTTAATAATAAACTGAATGAAAATGCAGCAATAATTCAAAGCAAAGGAAGACTTGTATAAAGAGGCTACGCTCAATAGCAAGGGATAGACTTTGAAGAAACATTTTCACCTATAGCTAGACTTGAGGCCATAATGATTTTTATTGCATTTCTCAGCTTTAGTAACTTTAAGGTATATCAAATGGATGTTAAATTTGGATTTTTAAATGGGGATCTAGAAGAAGAAGTTTATATTGAACAACCTAAATGATTCATACCCAACAATCATAAAATTCTTGTTTCCAAACTTAAGGCATTATATGGGTTAAAATAGGCTCCTTGTGCATGATATTATCTTCTTGATAGGTATCTTCGGCAACAACAATTCAAGAAAGGATCTACATATATGAATTTATATATCAATATGACAAAGATAAACTTTTGGTAGTAGTGGTTTTTGTCAATGACATCATATTTGGAAGCAATATTGAATCTACGAATTAAGGATTTGCTTCATCTATGCATCAAGAATTTGAAATGTCTTTACTTGGTGAGCTAACATGCTTTCTTGGTCTGCAAGTTCATCAAGCTAAAGATGGAATCTTTATTTCTCAAACCATGTATCTCAAGCATATTATGAAGAAATATGGAATGGAAGATTGCAAACCTGTGTGCACACCAAAGTCAACAAGATGCAATCTCAGCCAAAATGATGACTCTCCTATAGTTAATAAACCTGAATACAAATCTATGATTGGAATCTTGATGTATATTGCCGGTACAAGACTAGAAATTATGCATGTAGTTGGAATAGTTGGATGATTCCAAGCTAATCCTAAGGAAACTCATCTCAAATAAGTCAAGAGGATATTCAAATATCTGTAAGCACTCAGTATTTTGGTTTATGGTATCCAAAAAGCATACATTTTTCACTTCATTCTTACATGGATGTAAAATGGGAAGGTAATGTTGATGACCGCAGAAGTAATAGTGGAGGAGCATTCTATTTGGGGCCTTGCTTTGTTTATTGGTTCAATAAGGAATGAATTTCTATTGCTTTATCAAATGTTGAATCTGAATATCTTGTTGTTTTCTCTTACTGTACTTAACTTCTATGTATGATCCAAACATTGCAGGACATTCTACTCACTTGTCCTCAACCTATGCCTATTCTCTGTGAAAACACTAGTGCCATAAGTATCTCTAAAAATCTTGTCATTCACTAAGAAAAAGGATATCCCAATCAAATACCATTCTATTAGAGAGCAAGTTCTTGAACAAAATGTCAAGTTCGAATATGTTCCTTCAAAGGAACAAGTTGCAAAATTATTCACCAAGCCTCTTCCATGTGATTCCTTTGAATATCTCATACAAAAATTAGGAATGTTTCCTACCTGTTCACTCTAGTAATTATTCTAACATAATAGGAATATGCATGTCACGTTCAGTGGGAGTTATGGCTATAAAAAATCATCATTTTATATTATGTACATGGATCATATGAAAGAGAGTCACATGTATACATAGTGTTTGACTTAGATAGTCATGTATGGTTTCTTGTGGTGATAAATGAATGGCGCAAATTGAGGGCGAGCTTATCATATGTTTTCAGCAGTTTATTCCTGTATTTTTGGTTCTAACATTGATTACTTGCTTTCTATTGGTGATTATATTATGTTGCTTAGGGTATTGTCTCATGATGAATATTGATATGTTGCAACTTATCTTTGATATGTCTCCTTGATTGGTGAAAAATATGTGATGTGATCAAATGATGAAGAGTTGACAAAGGTTTAGGGGGAGCATCTTCAATGCTTCTAATGGTCCATCATTGTTGGAATTATGGTTTCTTGTGATTTTATTGTTGCATTATGATGACTATGATTGTTGGTGATCTTTCTATATGGTTATTATTGATGTCATTACCAAACACATATGTGTGCTACCACTATACCAATGATGCTTGGGTTTCTCATGATGAAGTTATGAATAATGCATTATTATTGATTGACGCTACATCTTAATGCGCTTGATAAGGAGGATATGTATGCTATTCATACTACATTGTCTTATCTGCCTATTTCTTCTTGACAATGAGGATATTCATGATGTTGTATTTATGCCAATTATGTCACTGTTGTCAGGTGATTACGTTGTAGATTCCTATATGGTGCATGATGGCTTTTGATGACTATAATGGTCTTGATACAAAGGATCCTTCTTGTTTATGGTTATCAGTGTCATGTATATCTCTTGATTTAAATTTCATGCAAAGACCTATGTTGTAATCACCATAAAATTCAGTCATGTATGGGTTATTCAATTCAATTCATGTCATGTAACCCAAATATTTTGGGAAATTGATGTAAATTTGGGCCCAATATGTAACCACATTATGTTGGGTGATCAATGTAAACATGGGAGCCTTATAATTTTATTGTATCTTTTTATAAGGTCCAACATATTCTCATGGAGAGCATGGTCAGTATGTAGATTTCAAGGTTCATATCAACGGGTCTGACCTTCAACAATGAGCTCTTCAAGGGAAGTACTTAATTTAACCTTCTTCAATCGTTTTCCCTTGATTTCAAAGGAGGAGAGAAAACTTGGAGTTTTCAAGTGTGTTTGTAGGTGGTTTCCAAACAAAAAAGTGGATTCCATAAAGTATAAAGGGGGAGATTGTTGGCATTATGGCTAGTTTGTTTTGCTTGATGGAAACCTATTTTAAAAAGATGCACATAATGTCAATTTGGTTATAATATAATTATTTTGGAACTAATGTAGATAATAGGTAGTATAGTATAAGCATTACAGAAGATATGGTGAAGAAATATTACTTCAGTTATATATGGATGAAAAATGTGAATTTTAAGAAAGTATACGTAACCCCATTTAATACGAGTTACGTACATACATAGGATATATGAGAAAAAATCATGTACATAATTTGAACCATGGAAATATTGATACCAAGGATCATTACCATAGTATTTTCCCTTAGTAATTTGGGGGACAACGTTTATTTGACCCCATGAACAAATACTAACAATATTACCAAGGGATTTACATAAGGTATTGGCTAAGGAAAAAACTATTTAGGGAGATGGAGATCAAGGTATTGTATGTGCAAGTGAAGAGTCATTCATGTGTGATCTAATCTAAAATAGGTGTGCACTAAGGAGCAAGGAGATGACTCAAATCTAAAAGATCTAAAATTGCACTAAGTACTTATGGTTATAATTGACTGATTTGTTTATCCTTGAATATCTAATAATGCAATATTTTTTTGAAGGTGTTTTAAGTGAACTATGATATAACAATTAAATTTGCAGAAAGTATGATTATGATTTGCAGTGAAGATCAAATTCAGTAGTTTGATGAGTACGTTGGTTTTCTTCAATAAGGTCATGTACATACACGAATTGAGTGCAGAATAATTGCATATAAATTTTGTGGTATTTTATTCAATATATTAATATATATAAATAGGTGTTATCCATAATATTTGCATACACATGCAAATCTATTTTATGGAAGTTGCATATATTTACTAGGTTTTGAATTGCTGCTTGATGATGACAATTGATGATGTTTGTTATAATTGTTGTTGTTTGTCAATGATGTCTTAATAAGAATGATTTGTATCTGATATTGTTGAATGGGTTAATTTGATTGTGGATTGGAATATTGGCTAGTGATTATTCTACAAGATGTTGATTTGTGATTAAATTGCTACTATGACTCGGTATGTCAGTAAATCAGTGAGTGATGCAGTGGTTCATTTTTATCATTCAGTGATTTGAAATCTATACACAAGTTGTATGTACAGGAAGCATGTATATACGTGGTTACAATTCATAACGTTCACGCATAATTCATGAAGTAAAGTTGACCAGAGCTTGTAATGACTGCATATTACTTCCATGTTGATGATAGTGGGGCTATGATCTTGATTTCTGATTGATTATTATATGGATTGATATATGCCTTGATATAATGATGGTTCATTGTCAATTGGTATGATATACTTATGAAGACTTAGTATTTAATGTTTCAGTTTCTTCAGTAATGTGGTTTGTGTTCGACTGTGGTTTAGTGATTGTATTTATATTTTGTGATTCGACATTCAAATTGGTATATTGATTTGGGCTTATTGTTGATATGTGTCCAGTGTGAAAATTTGATGAAAGGTCGACTATAGGTTGTTTGATGATTTATTTATAGTTTGATCTGGCATGAAGCATTCTAAAACATGGTCCACAAGTTGTTGAGGGTTGGATCCTTTACTGAGGGGGTAGAAGCTCCCTTCTAATAGGAACTGATAAATGACATCACGGGGTTGTATCTCCCTTCCAATGGGTGCTGGAGAATAAGTGGAGGTTACAAGCTCCTGCAAATGGGTGTCTGCGTGCTGGTAAGAGTCTGCGCCAGTACAAAATATGATTAGTATTTTTTTATATGATAAGAAAGAATACAAAGATGATGACATCGATGGTTTTCTCCCACATTGTGTTTCCACCTAAAATCCTGGTGTTCATATGTGTTTATTATGTGCTTTTATTTATATATTATTTATTTCATACTAAATGGATAATCATCTAATAATGAAATGATTAAGTTAATAATTTGATGGAAGTTCTGGAAAAATAAGTAATCTGAACATATGTGGTTTGTATTCACTATAGTTGCGTACACATGCGGGTTACATAAATAAAATTATCTTACAAATTTTTGTATTAGAAATTGGAAATTAAAATACTTGAAAATTTTGATTCAACCCCCATCCCCCACCCTCTCAGTATGTTTCCTAACATTGGACCTTACTATAAATGATGAAATGGAATGGGGTTCCTTTCACCCACATCTATGAATGAAAGAGGTGCTATCCCTCTAAAAGATCATATAACTCTACTGGTTGTATCTTTATTGTTAGGATGGTAGCATTGGGTTTCACATTAATGGTCTACTTTCCTATATCTTGTTCTAAATTATAATAGGAGCCAAAGTCTATTTCCTTTTCCTTAATTTGTTCCAACAATGATTGTTTCAAGCAATATTTATCGATGTGATGCTAAGATATTTTGTGGAACTCACACCACTTTCCAGTGTCCTTTTTTTACTTCTCATTACCCTTCATTAGCTGCAAATTGGGATGGTTTTGTTGACATTAGATGTCATTTTTGTTATATGTGATTTACGATTGCGGACAAAATTATCTCCCCTAGGTCGATGACTAGCCTAGAACAACAGATGATGGAGTGAGGCCTACCTAGAATCCTTCATACACTTCACTCCTTCTTTAGCTTGAAAGCTCCAATTCTAGCTTTGAATGCCAAAATTAGAACTTGCATAGTCAAATAACACAAGCCAAGAAACTACGAGATCTATGCAGTATCATATAAGTACTTAATTCAATAGATCAAAATGGTATTGACATAAGTGAAATAATGAAATCACACGTAGGAAAAAAATGAATTATTTTCATTAAGATAGATGGAAGGAGATTACAACCATAAGTAGAAGCTGATCTTTTAGAAGAGCTCCTCCAAGTTGTTGACTTGTACTTTCCTTACCAAAATATGAGCCTCTAAGCACCCTAAATGCATGAGATGATGACCACTCACTACAATAACATAAGGGAAGAAACACTCTCCAAAATCTAACCTCCAAATACATAGAATGTTGGGAATATATAGAGAACTAGGGTAAGTTGGGAGCTCTTATCCAATTACCATGGCTAGGGTAAGATATCCACCTTTGATGGAGGGATACGATCAAACGATAAGTGGTGGAAACTCCAAAGTAGGGAAGGATAGGATTTTAATGTTTTATCCAAGGTAAGTAGTTCAAACAACTTCTGGAAACTCCTAGAAGGGGAAGCTTCTAGAATCTTGATCATTCCCCTCGATTTCTAGAACTAACATGTGTGAAGGGGAGAAACCTGTTGGTGAAAAATGCAGGCCATAGTGGATAAACCTATAGGTGAACACACCTCAATAGGCTTATGAGGAGTGTTGGTCCTAAAACTGGCTCAGATGATGCAATTTAGGGCTAAAATTATCAGGTATGAAGGGAACATGCTTAGGGCTTTGTGCAATATGGTGACAAGGGAGAATAGGATGTTGGTTGATTCCATTATGAGGCTCACTAGTATGATGTGATAAAATGGACTATAATAGAAATCCCCCTAAAGCACAAAGTCAAAGATGATTACTGATGACTAAAGTGATTTTTGATTACTGGATCTAACAGGATCGCATAGCAGGCAGAAAGAGCGAGTTTTCCGAAACTTTTGGGTGCAGGGGCCTATATCCTATATAGGAATAGGCCGACGACATTTTGCTTGAGGCCAAGGGGGAGGGAGGTTTGATTTTTCACTTTTTGGTCGGTCGAGGGTCAAGGAGATATTTATTCGATTGTATTTGGTTTATTTTACGATAGATAGAATATGGATTGGATGCCCAACGAATATAAATTGTGACAAGTTAGGATCAAGGAAAACCAGAGAGATTCATATATTATAATACATTTACAACATGAATTTTTTTTTTCTTCTAAGAGAGACATACCCATACTCAACTCATTATCTAACATAGCATGTATAATTATCAAAATACACATCCATAGATGAAACTGGTGGACCCATGACTAGATGACTATCTATATGATCATGACCATCATACATTGTGATCTTTGTATAAATCCTAAAATCGCAACCCGAATGGATGAAACTAGATTCAGGCTCTTTTATCTCATTCACACAACCAACCAATGTACAAGTCTAACCATGTGAATCAATGAGCTAGAGTCAAACATGGTAGATGTTAATGACTTGCAAGGTACTATGTCACAATCCATATGGTATGAATAAATGAGTTGATGTCGAACAAAACACGTAATATTTTGGTCGAATGCCATTGATGTAAACCTGTCGCCAAGGGTGAGGAAAATTTCCATTGATGTATGCAAGCACCAAGGTACCAAAGGTGTGTTTCTAAGTCAACTTCCTGTGTGATGTGCTAATGTCAACAGGAAGCGACCCTTCGTAGAAGGGCCTTGATGTATCCCCCATCAATGAAAATAAAATGGTACAATCATTGAGATAGAATGATCACAATGATGTTGATATGAAACTGGATCAGGAAACACACACATGAAATGAAGGCTTAAGAGTATTGTAGCAGAGATAAACTAAACAATTTCTCTTGAATACACCAGTGTCAATGAATGGAGTTGGAAGAATTGACCCAAATCCAATATGGAGGTTCTGAAAGTGGTATTATAACCGAAAGACAAGGAGATTACCCAACCCAACAACCACGAAGATGAAGTGGAGGAGTGTCATTTTCAAGAGCGACTCGCTGCCATTAGCAAAATTGAATCCCTTGTTTTCCCAATTTCCCCAACCATAATGGTTAGTACCTCTTTAATTTTTAAAAACCATGAGGAGGATAACATATGCTTGACTTGTAAGTTCATCCTTTAGATGAATCCCTCGACGCATATTTAACAAACCCTGAGAAGGAGTCGATTGGTCTTATCATGTTCGACATGTCCATCATTGTTTGATGTTTTAATGAGTCCAATGAGGGTAAAACTCAACATATTTTTCATATTTAGAGAGTTTAAAGAAGAGGAGAAAAAGAAAAATCCAAATGTCCCTTTTTGTATATAGTCCCTTAGGTCCGAAAATGTAGAAAACAATACCCAAGAGAACCTCTAAGCCATGTTCAACTATGGTATTCTTTTTTTGTAGCTAGTCTTTCTCAGTTTGGAAAGAGGGTTAAACTTATACCGAGTACACATCTCTTCATTTACTCTTACGAGTTCAAAAAGACAAGTGCTCAGTAATATTTTCATATTTTGGGAGTCTGAAAAGATTTGAAATAGGACTTCTCCTAGAGGAATGAGTGGTATAAAGGGTAGAAAATGGTTCCTGGCATGATGGAACTTCTAAAAACAAACAAAGGTCAAGAGGCTGGCTAATAATACCACTCATCCCGATTGTTCCTCGAGAAAGGGTAAAAAAACAAAGTGAAAGCGTATGATCAACTAAGCAGATGATGATCATGGAATGTGAAAACCAAGGTTCATCTAGAAAAAATAGGATGATAAAAATCGAAATCACAAGGGAGAAAATGGGAATGGTTTCATTTTCACAGAAGCTTGAAACATGGGAAACTATGCTTCATAGTTGTTTCATTTTTACACAAGCTTGAAACAAAGGAAAACTATGCTTGATATTGGTTTGATTTTTAGACAAAATTGAAGTAGACGAAAAACTATGCTTGAAATAAGTTTGAATGACCCCAACATAATGACTGAATTTGAGGCACATGCCCCCAAAGATTTATTTCATGCACCTAAGTAGACTAATAGGTACTAACAGGTGGATGGAATGAAGGTTCATTTATGAGATCAAGTGAAAGACTCAACTGGGTATTTACGAGTTCTAATCAAAGACTCAAATTGGAAGGGGTTTTGTTTCATTTCTTAATGAGCTTGACACAAGAAAATAACTATGCTCATGACACCTTGTTTCATTTTTTAATGAGCTTGACACAATAAAAAGAACTCTTTTCCAAAACCATATCATGGCTTCCAAGAAGTTCTCATCATATGGGAGAACAACACTCTATAAGGGATCAAAGGATCTAATGGAAAGATCAAACTCCAATTCCCCTAGTAAATGATTCACTACATCACCTACTAGATCATCAATAGATATGGGCATGGAACAAGTTTCCACATAATTAGCTTCTAGCAGGGGGGATACCACATTCATTTAAGGATAATTTAGGGATGTTAGTTGATACGAGAGTCAAATTAGGACCAATAAATAAAAGTTGGTCAATGGTCACGATTCTTCCTTCATGCGGGAAACACATCACACGAAAGAGTGAAGAGACAAAAGATCCGATGACATAAAGATAGTCACGCCTAAGGAGTAAATTAAAATCCAAATGGCCTTGGACAACCATAACATTTATATAGAAAGTATTTCCTCCAAAAGTAATAGGAAATTGAGGAAACATACCAAATGGTTGACTGGTTCCTCTGTTAAAATCCAATAGATTCTAGGTAACAGGCACAGAGTGTGGAGAACCTAAAGCTTGCCAAGTAGTTGAGGAAGGATTACTAACATATGTGCCTTAATATACGATTTTGACAGTTACAACCACACTATAATCTTGTACTATGATCTAGAAGGGCATGTAACGAGGAAGACAATATCTTACCAGTCGACTCGAATAAAAGAAAGTGACCATGCTACTTGGAAGGGGTGTTGTGGGAACATGAGAAATACCCCCTCGTGCTAAGGGAATGGGAGAACTTCTCTCCAATTCTGTGGGAACAAGAGGATTTCCCTCTTGTCCCATTGGAACAGGGGGAATGCCCCCCAGTTCCCTGGAATCTAAAGAAACAAGAAGAACCAGAGCAATATGAACTTCACTCCCTACGGGAAAGGTACAACCAACCGAAGGTGGAATCAAGTCAACCATTTTCTCGACCTATGGTTGGTTGGGAATGGAATCATGGGATTCACGTTCAAAAAGAGTGGAATTGATCAGATTCATATTGTGATCAATCACTTCATCAACAAGTGGAGGATTGGCAGAAAGATTGTGGTACCTAGCTAGAAGTCATGGGTGAAAAGTTGTAACTTTTCCCAACACTTTTGAGGCTTCATCCACATAAGAAAAAAGGCGAATAGGATGATTCCCTTCACATAACTTACAAGGAAATTTGACTTTACCCTTTTTCCCATGGACCTTACTCTCACTAGTTAAGGATTTGTCACCAGCATGATCTCCAAAACCTGATGACAACGGCCAATGTGGGTATTTGGACCACACTTATAATACCTTCCAAATACTAGGACAATCTCTAAGAAGGTGGTCACCCTCACATAAAATTCAAGGAAATTTAACTTTACGGGGCTGATTGGAAGTTTTTTCCATACTAGTTGTGTCCATAATATCGGCTTCCTGGTTCCCCCCTACTTATTTTGCCTCTTCTTCTTTGTCTTTTTCTTCTTCTTCTTAACTTCCTCATTACTAGAATCAATACTTTCACATGCGAAGAGGAGGAAAGGGGTGAAGAAACAATATGTGAAGAAGGAAAAGGGTCAACATTAGGATTAAAATGAGGTTGATGTTGTTTTGGTGGAGGAGAACTCGATCGAGAAGAAGTTTGGATATTCAGAACCATTGGGGTCGAAAATAATCAAACTGGAAAACCAATGGTAAATCTGGGAAGGGATAATCTCACCATATAAGGAGCACCAATATTTTCGAAAGGAGGAAAAGGAATAGGATTCCCACTAGAGGGATTTCCTTGATTAGTAAACTCAGGAACTGTTGTTATTAGTCTCAACCTAATATCTACTAAGGAGTTGTTCCATGGGGAGGATGTTGTTCCACAGTCAATTAATTGATTTTAGAAATTACAAACATAATATAAAACAAAGGGGTAAATTAGGCAAAAAATTTACCAAGGAATTGTGAACTACAATATACACCTTGGCAAACCAAGGACTTAATGTACGTGTAAGAAATCTCCCCAAATGTTGTGTTCAGTGTATCATAGTGTATAAGGTAGCCGACTCAGTTACCACTACAAGAAAAAATAACATTAGTGATGGGTGAAAAATGTCACCATAAGCTCAATGGTGATGGTCAAAAGAGCCTTCATCACCAAAAATTGAATGTCACTAAAGGTGGCATCGCCAAAAGTATAGGTGTCTTAGTGACTTTCAAATTCTGTCACCAATAATGATTTATAATGACGGATAGTGACTGCCACCATTTCATATGAGCAATGGTGACAGACCATAGCTTCGGTCACCAAAACCTGAACATCACCAAAGGTTGCGTCACCAAAAGTGTAAGTGTTATGGTGAGATTTAAGGTTTGTCACGAATATTGATTATAATTACGGATAGTGACTACCACCATTTCATATGAAAAACAATGATTTGTTGTGATGGACTTTTCATGGTCTTCACTATTGGCGCACATATATGGTAATGTTCATTGACCGTCACCAAAAGCCGCATTGCCAAAAGTATAGGTGTTGTGGTGATATTCAAGGTCCTTCACGAATAATGATTATGATGACGAACAATGACCGTTACCATTTCATATCAACAACAACAATTTATGGTTATAGACCTTTCATGGTAATAACTATTGATGTGTATATGGTGGCATTTGTTGACCATCACCATTTCATATTTTGGTGAGGGTCAAAAAATGTCACCATAAGTTCATTGATGATGGGAAAAAGCGCCTCCGTCACCAAAAAATGATCATCGCCACTCCAATGGATATCAGGGCATGATGGAATCGAACCACCAACCTCCTCCTTGTAACGTAGGTGCTCTTCTATTGAGCTAGCTCCCTTTAAAGAACTACAATTTTAAAAATTAAACTTTGAAATTTCATAAATAGTAAATTCTACAACTTTCAATATACAATCTTTTACTAAATAAGCAAAGCAACATCGAAGCTGTAGGTCCCTACCTAATGGTTATGGAAGTTATGAAAAGTGGGTGGAGGGAAAAATAGTTATGTATAAGAGAATCAATATGTTCAGTTGAATACTGAATTAGAAGTGAAACTCTGAAGACATTTATAACCTATAAATGACCTATAACTAGCAAATGCACCAAATATTACAAAGGAAATGTCATAAGTGGATAGAATATGAAAGAAGGGCATTGTTGAAGATAGATGCAATATGTTATAGGATGAGTGAGAGAA
>APFE030352812.1:34001-133869 GCA_000404065.3 Pinus taeda
TTATTTTTTTGAAATTTTAATGTTTTTCGAAGTCATAACAAAATTTGTTCCACCATTATTTCATAATGTTGAAAATTTACCCCAAAAAATGTTATTCCAACATCAACACTTTTGGTTTTGAGGGTGTTTTTTGTACATAAAAATTTGGTTTTACTGACATTTTTTTAAAATATTGAAAATTGACCCTAAAAAAAAATCCATCATTCCATTATTAGCGTTTTTCATTTTCAGGTTGTTTTTTGCACAATTTTTGCACAAAAAATTCGTTCTCACTGCCATTTTTGAAACATGTTCAAGATTGACCCTAAAAAAAAACCATCATTCTAGTTTACACACTTTTCATTTTTAGCATTGTTTTTCATGTTTTTTTTGGGTTTTTTGGGCAAAATTCTCGTTTTGAGTTTATAGTTCCCGTTTCAAAGTTTACATTGTTCTTAACTAAGAAGTCTAAAAGATGTTCTTAATTAATAAACTTTATATTTGGAAATTCTGTTTATTTAGATTTTAAAAACATTGCATTGTACAACACTTTTGTTTATTTCTCTGGGCAATTATATCATTGCATATGTCACACAGTAGCAATCTACAGTACCTAACGTAAAAAAACAATTTTTCTCAAGAAAATAAATTTAAAAAAGAGCTTTTAAAACTATATGTTTGCCATCAAAGCTTTAATTAGTTTAACAACAAACTAGTTGGAGTTTGAAAATCCAAATCATTCATAGTAAATGAACGGGACATTAGTCAAAGTCACTATTCATACAAATAAAGCTAGAGTCAGTATTGCCATTGCAGATAACTAAAATTTGGGTAGTGGTCTCAAAGTTAGAGCTTCTTTGTAGGGGCAACTCATCAATACCACCATTTTTTTCTATGGTTTGTTGTGTCTCTAGATCCAAATCAGATAACTTGCGATTCTCAAGTTTTACCTTTCAAGTACTGATTTTGGGCTCACCCTTTAAAACACAATTCTACCACTCCATTTTATTTTGTTTTGTCAAGAAAATTGGCACGACCTTTCAATCTCTATTTTACACTAATCAACAACCATTCAACAATAATATAAAGAATAACAAATACACAACAAAGGCCAAAGATGTGTTTGTTGTATACTTATGTTCTAAGACTCATCTCACCTTACTGGTGTGTTGTGGTAAAAACACAACCCCTCATTATTGATGTGTTCACTTCAATAATGGGGGCCCTTTCTATAAAAATTTTGGCTAAACACTTTTTAGGATTTTTATTTAGTTGATTATCCTATGCTTTTATTGATTTTTCATTTTCTTTGGATTCTTGTTTTAATTGCTTTGTTAGAATCTATTTTTTATAAGCTTCCCATTGACATTTGTTTCGCCTCATTTGATCAACTGGTTTGTAAATGGCACTCCTTTGAAATCCAATCATTTATCTCACCTAGGTTAAAAATGCATAAAATGTAAAATATTCCATTTTGTAATTAAATTAGTTTAATAATGTATTTAGTTCAAATATTAACCTCTAGTTAGCTATTACTAACATTTTTCATTTTTCAGTCAAATCATCAATTATCGGGATTTTAGAAATTTACTCCAATTTTCAAATTGATTACTAATCTCAAAAACCCAGAATTTCGAAGTGGTTTGTGTTATTTTACTTTTTTATTAAGTGAATGTGTTTAAAAATAAATTCAATAAAAATAAACCAAAATAAAATTATGTTAATTATTTTTAAATTAATTAATTTAAATATAATTAATTTAATAAATAAAATTAACAAATAAAATATATATATAAAAATATAATAATAAAAAAAAAATTGATGCTAGGGATGGGTCAAAAGTTTTGATCGAGTCAATATTTTTAACAACCCGATAACCTTCATACCGCGATGCAATTAACCGATACCTCATAATCCGATTGGCCGATTGGCCAAAAAGGGCCAAACCGGATTAACCAAAGGTTTTATTACTCTTTACTTTTTGAGTTTTAATCATTGATATGAATGAGTTAAAAGGAAATGGAGTGGTAGGGTAGTTTGATTATAATTATATTTAATATTTAATATTAAATTAATACTTTATAATAATAATTATATTAATTAATTAATTAATATTAAAAATTTTATTAAGTTAATTAAAATTAATTTTGATATTAGTTAAATTAATTAATATATAAATACTATTATAGTTGTTAGATTATAATTTAGTTTAGTTTATGTCCAAATGGGTAGCTCAAGCGAATTGGTTCTGAAATGAAGTCTCACGGAACCGGAAGTTTGGGTTTCAATCTTTGGGCTCCTTCCCGTTGAGGGGTACTTAAATGGACATGTAAATCGGAGAGGTCCCCAGCCTACAAAAAAAAATAATTAGTTTAGTTTATGATTAATAATTAAATTAGAATTCTAACTTAAGATTAGATTTTTAATTAAAATTCTGATTTTTAGCCTAACAACAAAATCAATTTTTTGAGTTATTTTCTGCGTTTTCATTTGTCCAAGCCTCTTCTAATTGTAGATCCATTCGTCAATAATATCCTTGACCAATTAGACCATCCCAGACGTCAATAGAGAGCTTATATTTTATTTTCAATTATTTATTTAAATAGAATTTGATTGGATTTGTTTTAAATGCCAGAAACGATATTTTGATTTTATTGATTACATCTTAATTTATTTTGATTTCTTTTTGCAAGAAAACAATGGGAAAAATATGGAGAAAATGATCCCAGTCAATGAGAATGCTCCAACAATTGAAGATTAGAATTTCTGAGTAAATAAAATTGGATTTGACAGATTTACCTTCAACAAACTTTCCTCTCAAGAATCCTTTTGCAGTTATTATAAATAATAGATTGTAGAATGTAATAAGGGGCTTCTCTCCTCTACAATTCTAGACTTCTAAAAGCACTTCTGTAAAAGCGATTTAGAGTTATAGGTGGGAGGAGTGGAATCTCAGATCTGGGGATTATTGAGGTTTTTATTCTACATTTTGAGTTATGTATAATGAACAGAGTTTTCTCTATTGTAGCTCTGGTTTTGAAAGTAGAAGCTCAAGCATTATAAAGGACTATTAGAGACTGAAGCTGGAGAAATGGATTCAATAAATTGGTATTTCGAATACTATTATTTTAAATGTTGGTTTTATTTTTGATGACAAGAATGTCTCAATTTACTTTCATATTTGTGCACTTTTGTGGGTATTAGTAATTTGTCTCTATTTTTGTTATTATATATCTCTACACTTATGGATTCAATTCTGATTTCTGAGTAACTATTTACTGAAAAATCCGCCTTATAAGACTGATTTATTGAATGGTAATGAGTTGTGAACTATTTTCACGTATTATTGTTTAATTATTGGATTTACTGATTTGATAATCAATATGACTTTTGTGAACTACTTCCTGAATGTTGTTGGTTTATTATTTCAGTCAATAGGTCTCAATATGATGTGTTTTGGTATCCATAATGTGAGTTAATTGAACTATAAACAAGACATATTTAAATCCCAATATTTTAAATATCTTGCTCCTGGTTGATTTAGATTTATATATGCCTAATTAAGATAGAATTAAGATTAGTTTTTTTTGCTTGCATTATAGAATAAGTTTGCTTTAGAGTAATTTCTACATTCTTTTAAGTCCTCTTCTCAAAGAGGGAAAATTTTAGTTGTGGTTTGGTTGAACCCAAATCAGCTTAAGGGTCATTCTCTTGTCTGATCAACAAAAAGAAGTGATCTAATATCCCTATCTATTGATAGTTAAAGATACATCACAAACCAATAGCGACAGGGAGAAGGTAACTAGACCTAGTTAACCCAGTTGGAGCCACCACACCAAACAGAAAATGAGCTACTTTAAGGTCCGGACTGGGTGGTTATCCCCCAATGTTGTTGCAGTGATTTTCGAGTCATCAACATTTTCAGCACTAGAAGGAGGGCTTGAGACTTTTTGTCTATTGGAGCCTTTTCAATTTGAACATTTAATTTTATATCATGATGACTTCTCTTAAGCTTCCAATTTGGAGTTGTATCCATGGGCGTGAATCTTCCAATACTCCACCCGAAGTGGTAAGACTCTTGTCTTAGGTAAAGTTCAATGGTAAGAGAAATTCTTCTGCTTTTAATCATGTCTTTCAATTTATTCAAAATGTTTCAAATTATGATTTTCAAGGAATTGATGAAAGCATTTTATTCAAAATTTTTACTCTTACATTTGCGGCAAAATCTAGAAACTAGTGTAGAACTCTTCTGGTTGCCTCAATCCATAGTTGGGATCAATTTGTTACAATTTTTATTTGTAAATTTGACCGCTATGATTATGAATAGGTATGTGATGAAATTGAATATCTACGAAGGTTCGAAAATGAGTCTGTTAATGATTTTAATATTCGATTTCATTTGAATTATTTAAGATTTAAAGTTGAAAATAAACCTATAGACGAAAAATCATTAGATTGGTTTGAACATATTTGTTTTTTTCCTCCCATTCCCAATCCATATGAAATTAGTTTAAGCTTTGTTTTATCCCCTTCTAACATAAATGAGAATTCCAATTTTTATGTGCAAATAAATTATGATGAAGTGATTTCACAAAACTTAAAAAATATTTCTTATCAAATGCAAGAAGACAACAACAATAGTTTTGGAAAAAAAGCTGCATTGGAATCTGAAAGCTACTCTGCAGTGAATTCGGAAAATCAGATTGCAAATTATCAAGTATAAGCAGAAATCAAAGTAAATAATAACACGCAAACTGCTGTACAAATTTCTGAATTTTTCCAAGATGAGCAAATACTAAAATCAGAGCAACAAATCAACCTTTTTCAGGAAAGTATGAGTGAAATAGAATCTAAAATTTACAATCAGCATAACGCACAAAAGTTCTCAAACTGAGAGTTTTAAATACATTGTTTCAGGTTCACATTTTCCCCTTTATCCTCAAATTTTTAATGATGGTAATTTTTCCCCTCTTGGTATTAAAGATATTTCAGAAAATAAAGAAGATGATCAAAATGAATTACCAATAAGTTTTTATCAAGATAGAGAAACAATTGTTGATCATTCTTTTACCATTAATGCACATGAAATTTTTGTTCCTCCTTGTTTTGATATATTGGATGAGATAAAAGGGAGTTCTAGAGAATATTGTGAAGTTGTTTATGATAATTACTCTAACATTGAGGATGCTAATTTCTATTCTTCTCAAGAGAATCCTCATGAGAAAACTCAAATAACATCTAAGAATGAGGAACTTTTCTATTTAGAAATTCCAACCATTCCTTATTCTAGAGCAACAAATTATCTTCATAGTTTCACTATTTAAGAAAACATTCCAATTTATGATTCATATCATAATCAAGCTCTCATCCCTACTCATAATCGTAATTTGTTTTCTAATTCACGAGATGGAATTGACAATTACTCAAATTTCATAATTTTAGCTAATCCTTGTGAAAAAAAAATTATTTCAAAACGATCCCAATTGTGCTGTAACATTAGTTGTAAAAATAGTGATTTCATTTTATTTTTATTTCCTCACTTTTTCTTCTTAAAATAAGATTTTATTTTTAATTTTATTTTTCAAATTTTTGACACTTTACGCTGGGATATTGAACACTTTACTATCAAACATTCAATTGATGCATTGCCCTATTGGAAAATTGAAGTTTCATATTATAATCATAAGCATCAAAAGCTATTTCAATTTCAATTTCAATCAATACTAATGTTTTATCAGAAGCTTCTATCTTCTCAAAGGAAATATCAACAAGAGAATGTATTTTTAGAAATCTGTCAGCAATCCAATTCAATTAATAATCTTCCATTATATCTAACAGACTTCCATCCACTTTTCATTAGCTTATTTGAAAATTGTTTGGAAATTTTTCCTTCAAGGAAGATTTTTAATAATTTAACATTTATACACAACACTAACAATTTTTTCCAGGCCTTTGAATGTAAAAGTTCATATCCACAATCTGGACTGTTATCTCTTCATTTGAACATTTCCCAATCTTTAATAAAAATCCATCTAGATTTCTATGATCCAATTGGTATTCAATTGGAAAGAAAATTTCAGGAGAAGGAGATTTTAATAAACTTGCTAACAATTATTGTAAATTCTATTTACAAATTTATTTTCCTCAGTTTAGTTAGATTTGTATTTTTATTACTAACATTTGAATTTACATACATGCAGAAATTAAAATCAGAAAATGGTTACATTGGAAATATGACTATACCTAGTCATTTTCATGTATATAGTTAGAATAAGAATAGAATTAATTTAGTTTGTTTATTTTTTTGTTTCAATAGTTTTGCAGATTAAAAAATAAAACCAAGCAATCAACGCTTCTCATACATGTTCAGTGAAAACATTTTCTTCCTATCAGAAAAAATTTAATTCTTGTTTTCTTTTTTCTTTTAATTTCTTACAGCAATACCTCTACTCTGCCTATTTTGAATAATATCTTGATTAAATACAATTAAGGTTGCACTTGGCATCGATCACCTTAAAGCCACTTTTCTTTATTTTGAGATTTCCTTCTAATATTTTCTTTGAAATTTATATCATAAAGGTTTCGAGGATATAAAAGCTTCATGATCCCATTATCCCATGAAATGTATGACTATTTATGATAAACTTAATTCTAATTCAATCATTATTAGTCAGTGTAACTTTTCGCGGTAATCATATGAAGTTCATATTATCTTCCCTGAAATTAAGGATGTCCATTTTGCTGTATGCACACATTCAAATCTGCTTTAATATTTTTCCACAAATAGTGGCTTTATCCCATTCTGATTTTTAGTTTATTATTTGATGCTGCAATACGTATCATATTCTACGAAAGACATTATTGAAGAGTCACTATAACAATACAGATTCTTCTCAAGTTATGTGGAATAAGTAGAGGTAATAAATTGTTGTTTCAATTCAAAAGGGAAGACTATTTTCATTTTTATTTCTAGTAGATTTTATATTTCCTAAACATGAATAAACAAATTTATTTAGGTTGATTACACACTCCGATTTAGAATAAATAATGAAATGATTTTGAACAAATTCAGAATTTTGATAAATCCAAAGAAGGATTTGAAGATTCATGAGGTAAAAACTACAGAGAATTTCCTTCCCTGTACGCATTCATAAGTTCAATCTCATCTATTATTAGTTTCTCTTTTCCTTAGTTTATTTTTATTTTTGTTTTTTTTTATTTGTAGGTTTTCATTTGTTTTCAAAACTTGAAGTAAGCAGCAAACCCATTTCAAATTTGCAACAAGTTCAAGGAAATTTTATTTGTGATTCATTAGAATTTGAACATTTTAAACTTTTCTTTCAACCATTAGAAAACTCAATTGAAATTTCAAGCAATATCATAGGATTCAACTTGATTTTCATATTGCTAATACTTTGGTGAAAATATTTGCAATTTTCTCATCCCTCTCATCTTCTTCAATCATTTCATCCATATCACAACCATTTGTATCATAAGATTTCATTGAAAGTAGCTCTTAGCTTTTTTGATAAAAAATTATTCATAAAAGATCTTCGATGTATTACCTCACTCATATGTCATATCGTATTTCGCATATCGGAGGTTTGTAGTTGAATATACTTCCATTATCATGAATCACCGATCTCCGATAAATGACTTTACCAATATTGTGATAACCACATAATTCTGGACCTGATATGAAATTCAAATCAAGTTTATAAAATATCGCGTTCATTTCAATTGCAATAAAAGTAGGGGCATAATTTTAAGGGGCCAATGTCTCGGATCCGATATGTTATTAAATTTTCATCATAAAATTATCAGGTCCACTCTTCATCGCATATTGACGTATCGAAAATTGTTACATCATGTGCTTAAGATTTCCGATCGCGATCATCGATTAGCCACTTCATTCATCACATATCAATGTTGCAAGAATTATATTGTGTTTCATTCTGTACTTAAAGTTTGTCGATCGCCGATTAGTTACGTCATCCATCGCATTGTCAATATTGCATGAATCATATTGGCATTTCCTACATGACTATTCTTTGATATTCTGAATATGCAAATCGCTTCATCGCTGATGAAAAGAGGTCTGGGTATAAGCCCAAAACTCCTTTACTTATAAGATCTCAGCACACAAAACCTCTATCGGAGGCGCATAAGGCATGAAGCCTAAAAAAACACAATAGACTCTCTTTAGAATTGCCACCCTTTAATCAGCTCAGCACTTTTATCGCCGATTGTAAGTCATCACAGAATGCTTTTCCACTGTGGCGTTGATTAACACATATATTAATACATGCATATATTAATACATGCGAAACATTATCACTTATATATATATCCGGCCCATATATACATTAATACATGCGAAACGTTATCACTTATCAACTCATTAGTTTTAATACATGCGAAACTCCTCCAAACGCCGGATCCCAACCATTATATATCCGCCCTTCATGCATATTGCAGATACGAATCTTTTCAACCTGGAAAGCGGTAGAAATAGCGCACATAACAAGTCGTTTTAGAACTTTTTGCTCATTTTTGAGTTGGCGCACAACTATGGTTGGACAACTTATAAATAAATTGTTGGCAATCTATGAGTATGCCACAGACAACAGTTAGGAATATGCTCACACGGTCTTTAACCATACAAACAACACCTATATACATGCGCACCCAACTGATTTAATATATGAACATATCGCACAACATAATTTGGAAAGAGCAACCATACATAGTCCTTAACAATAGCCCAAACGCGTATCTGGCTGTACACACAACAGTTTAAACATGCACCACAAGGCTCCACATGTAATATTATAATAATACCCAAACTGTAGTGTGTTCATAGTTCAATACATACCCAAACTGTAACGCGATCATGGTGTGCTCTCCATACACAATTTCTCAATGTAAATCAACAGCTACAATTGCTGTCCATACCAAAGCCCGCACAGTTCTACCAATTTTCAATTGAAGTTTGAACGCACAGCATTTAGTGTTTACCACAGGCATAAAATATGATTTCTATGGAAATAGCACACGCACAGCAGCTCTTAAGAAACATATCCGTTCTTTTTTTACTAACCATACAAAACAGTTTTTATGCATATACCACTCAGAACATTTAATGCGCAATCATTACATAATCAAATATTCCACTACACAGAAACGTGCGCTCTTCCTCATAATTCAAGACACTGGTTTTTTTCATTGAAGAGTTGTCATTCGACTCTTACCTTCCTACTGTTCATACGCACTATATATTGGAGTTCTACATGAGAGAAGATTCTCTCCTTGGCGGCCAAGTTTAACAAATTTCTTTTTTTATCATCCATAGCTGCCTTATTACACATAGACAACTAATCTCGCATGCCTTATTCTAAGCCTATCTAGAAAAGATGGCATGTTTTTTTTTTCCCTATCTAGTTCCTAAATTTAACTAAAAAACATAGAAATAGCAGGCAAAGGATCTCACTCCTTGCCTGTAGATAATCTTTTCGATTTTTGGAATAAATCAAAAGATTTTTCCCCTTCTGAGTCACATGCGCCTGCATCAGACTCCTAAGGTAGAAAAAATTCATGGTCTCCTGATCATGTGGTTTGTGGTCTTGGTCTTCCTGGATCCCATACTTTGTTCTGCAACCGTCCAAATGCTTTATTCCTTTGCTGCCGCTACATTTCTATTGTCCTTTCCTCCATCTTCTTCTTCCTGTCAATCAGGTTCAGATTCTAATTGCTCTTGCTTGCTGCTATTTATATTTTCCTCCATTTGGATTGCTGCATCATCAGCTGCCATATTTCTTCAATTTCTATGTCCAACTTACTATTGTTGTTCCCAATTTCTGTTAATTCAGTTGCTACCATAGATTTTGCTTCCGCTGCTGCCATAGATGTTGCTACCTCCCAAACTTCCTGTCCCTCTGCAACATACTTTGGCTCATCACCTATAAACATAATCAAATTGTTAGCATTAAAATCACAAGACCCACTGGTCTTATTTGTCGATTCAGTCACCAAATTCCTTTTCTGCAGCTCCAAGTCTTTTTCAGGACCCAAAATTTTTTCACTGGCTTTCTCCTCAGCTTTTTTTGGCAATATTTCAGCATGTTGATTTGTATTCACCATGAGACTCTCAGCTAGTCTCGCCTTCTTACCATCTTCTGCTTCATGACTGTCCCTCATGAAAACTTCCCTCCCTTGTTTCCTCAGCAAATTTACCTGTGCATGAGTTCTCTATCTCTCCAGTTCTCTTCTCTGAAGATCTAGTTTCCTGTACAGTTCAACAATTTCATTAGGAGTAGATCTTGGAAACTTCACACAACTTTCTATTCCTACAACAACTTTTGACCAATCATCAGCTGGTCCTTCTTTCTTTGCATCAACATCCTGATTAGATTTCTTCTTCATGACAATATCAGCCAATTGTCTTTCACCTGCAAACATACACAAATTGTCATATTTAAAACCGTGTGTCCCTTTGTCCTTACTTGAAGTTTCAGTCTTCAAGTCTTCATCTTCACTATCTCCCAGAAATTCTCCTTGTTCCATTCCAACTTCCTCTTGACTCATCTTCTTGCCATTTACCTTGGCATCCTCTTTCTTATGTCCTCTACTGTGGCTTTTTCCTGAACCTCTGCTATGACTACTAGTAGTCAGCTCCTTTACAACAAGCCTCTGCAATAGCTAGTCCTCCTGGCTGCAATCTTACCTCACTAAGATCTCCTCAATTAGTCTTTTGGTAATCACGGGTCCTCCGTCTGGAACCTCTTCCTGAGCAACACTTTTTCTCCTTCTAGGCTTCTGCAATCTCCCACTCTCTCCTGAGAACACTTCAGTTGTTCTCTATATCCAATTCCTTATTGGATTCTTCAGGTTCACTGCCACTCCTCTACAACCATAAACTTCAATTCATAAATTTCAAATCAAAAAAAAAAATCTCACCTGTTAAGATCTTGCATGATCTTGTCCTCCCTTCATTTCTGCAATCTTGTTCACTTCACTTGCAATTGTGTATGCTGCATATCAGATTTAAAATCTGATCTTCATCATTCATCCCACATTCAAAAATACATTCAGTTCAACAAACCTTCTTGCATTCTTTCATCCACCGCATGCAATTAATTTAACTTAAAAAGCTTGAATCATCAAACAGAGTTATTCGAGCTCTAATACCAACTTCCGCTGCTGCGGAATCCTTCTCTCTGCAGGAAACTTTCCCTGCTCTGATACCACCTGATGAAAATAGATCTGGGTATAAGCCCAAAACTCCTTTACTTATAAGATCTCAACACACAAAACCTCTATCGGAGGCGCATAAGGCATGAAACCTAAAAAAACACAATAGACTCTCTTTAGAATTGCCACCCTTTAATCAGCTCAGAGCTTTTATCGCCCACCATAAGCCATCACAGAATGCTTTTCCACTGTGGCGTTGATTAACACATATATTAATACATACATATATTAATACATCTGAAACATTATCACTTATATATATATAATCCGGCCCATATATACATTAATACATGCGAAACGTTATCACTTATCAACTCATTAGTTTTAATACATGCGAAACTCCTCCAAACGCCGGATCCCAACAATTATATATCCGCCCTTCATGCATCTTGCAGATTCGGATCTTTTCAACCTGGAAGACGGTAGAAATAGCGCACATAACAAGTCGTTTCATAACTTTTAGCTCATTTTTGAGTTGGCGCACAGCTATGGTTGGATAGCTTATAAATAAACTGTTGGCAATCTATGAGTATGCCACAGACAACAGTTAGGAATACGCTCACACGGTCTTTAACCATACAAACAACACCTATATACATGCGCACCCAACTTATTTAATATATGAACATCTCGCACAACATAATTTGGAAAGCGCAACCATACACAGTCCTTAACAATAGCCCGAACGCGTATCTGGCTGTGCACACAACAGTTTAAACACACACCACAACGCTCCACATGTAATATTATAATAATACCCAAACTGTAATGTGTTCATAGTTCAATACATACCCAAACTGTAACGCGATCATGGTGCGCTCTCCATACCCAATTTCTCAATGTAAATCCACAGCTACAATTGATGTCCATACCAAAGCCCGCACAGTTCTACCAATTTTCAATTGAAGTTTGAACGCACAGCATTTAGTGCTTACCACAGGCATAAAATATGATTGCTATGGAAATAGCACACGCACAACAGCTCTTAAGAAACATATCCGGTCTTTTTTTATTAACCATACAAAACAGTTTTTATGCATATACCACTCATACCATTTAATGCGCAATCATTACATAACCAAATATTCCACTACACAGAAACGTGCGCTCTTCCTCATAATTCAAGACACTTGTTTTTTTCATTGAAGAGCTGTTATTCGACTCTTACCTTCCTACTGTTCATACGCACCATATATTGGAGTTCTACATGAGAGAAGATTCTCTCCTTGGCGGCCAAGTTTAACAACTTTCTTTTTTTATCATCCATAGCTGTCTTATTACACATAGACAACTAATCTAGCATGCCTTATTCTAAGCCTATCTAGAAAAGATGGCATGTTTTTTTTCCCTATCTAGTTCCTAAATTTAACTAAAAAACATAGAAACAACAGGCAAAGGATCTCACTCCTTGCCTGTAGATAATCTTTTTGATTTTTGGAATAAATCAAAAGATTTTTCCCCTTCTGAGTCACATGCGCCTGCATCAATCGCATATCCATACCACTATTCTGAATCTGCAATGCCCAATGTGCGATGTGCAAAGTATAAATTGCGAGATGCAACGTGTGATGTGTGATTTGCGACATGATTGTCTCCGATTCTAAATATAACATTTCTTCAATGGTGTGATTGCTCCATCTCATCGCACATGTTTTCATCACATGTTCTCATATCGGCAATTTACCATTTCAACCTCTGATGCGATAAACTCCAACACATGCCTCTATATGCAATATGAATCATTCGATAAGGCATTGTGTTAATTTAAAGTGAGTTTGGGTAACCACTATGGTAAGAAAGTAATTGATGACAAATTTGCAGCATATTCAAATCATTTCAATTTCTCATACATTTCAATTTTAACTATATAATTCCATAATTTAATAAGAAATTCAAGACCTTTCTATTTTCATATTTAAAGTTCATTATCTTGGATTTGGTCTTAATTCTAGACAATTTATAAAATCGTGGAGTTTATATGAAACTTATAATATTTTGAGAAACGGTCATTATTGCAAATTCTCATTCTCATTGTTGATGCGTTTGTTTTCCCTTGAACACTAAGCATTCCATTTTTACATTTTACTACTTACTTTAGTTTAAATAAAATAAAAAATGATTTTGAGTTATAGGATTTTGGTTAGTTTTCCTTCTTCATGTTTTTAATGTTAACTAAAGAAGAATTCAACTAGTATTGGAGAAATTGATACCTCTCAGGTAAGATCAAAACAAATTATCCAATGGTAAGATTCATATATCCACTTTCATTAATTTCCATTTTGTTACTTTAATTTTGTTTTTGTTTTTGCTGATAGAAAACTCTGTTTTGTAGCTCTTCATAAAAGCTTTCGACCCTCTGCTAGATTATATTTTGGAAATCCTATACTCTTCTCCTGGTTTTATTTCAAGAATCAGTGATAATCTTCATCAAAACAGCTATACTAGGAAGTTTCTGAACCTTTAGTTTGTTTCTTTAAGCATTCCTTTTATTAGAAAATGATTAAGATGATGCTTTGAAACAAAAAGATTGATATTAGACAAAAAGTTTTCATTGTGGCTGAATTTTATCGTCATTGCTATCCAAAAAGCCTAAAACACTTACAACCCTACAGGGTATGATTTTTTTAAATCTCGACATAAGAAGAAATGCTTACACGATTATTTTCTCTTTTCTTCATATTTTTGAGACATTGGTATAAACATTCTTGTTTGAGTTTATCTTTCGAAACTTGGGTTTTCCTTTCTACTTTTAAAATTTCTTCATTTTTATTTTTGTTCGCTGATTTTTTTCTCATTTTAGTATAAAAATTATTTTCCTTTCGTTTTTAGTTTTAATTTTGGTGACTTTGCCATGATTTATATGGAAGGTCTACTTGTTACCTAACAATGGTCACCATACATAGAGGAAAATTTTTAATAATCGCCTATTAATTTTTTCTTAAATCTCTTAGTAAAGTTTGATTTTCTTATTATAAAGGTAGACATACTTAAGGAAGAGATTATCAATTTAGAGAAGTTGACAAAGTATCACAAAATCTCAAAAAAAAAAAAAAAAAAAAAAAATCTCTTTTTACAAAATTGTAATTATTTTGAAATTTCAAATTTTTTTTAGGATCTTTAGAAGTTCTATTATCAGTCAAGAAAAGTTATTTTTAGCCAAGCAAGGACACTTTACCGCAAAACACCTTTAACTCTGAAATTTTCATTCTTAACTTTTAAGGAGTCAATGATTCTCCCTATCCTAGAAAGTCTTATTTTTCTAGAGTGTGATCCAGAAATATATTTAAACTTAAAAGATAAGAGGTCTCATCATGAGCCTGCTTACCATGATCATAGGGGAAAAATAGGCTGCCATTACCAACACTGTTAAACAAACAGGGTAATGGTTTATGATTGCAAACAATTACAAGACAAGGGGTCTCATCACGAGCCAGCTTGTTCAGTCCAATTATAACGAGTGAATGGCATTATCAACTATATGGCTACCAAACTAGGACAATGGTTTTTAAGAACAGAAAAAAATAATAATAAAAATAAATTAATTAATTAAACATATATAATGGATTTATCTCTAGTTCAATAATTCTTAAAAAGATGGGATTTTGAACCATTGATGATTAAAAGGTAACCCTGTCGAGACTGTAGATGTTTGCTGATAGTAGTGGCTCTACCCGTGACAAATGAGTATATTTTAAAAGCTAAGCGGTAAAGTGACCCCTGCTTTATTTCTACAACTAATTAAGGACTGATATAGAGTTTTTAAATATTTTAATTTATGAGGAATTTTAAGAAAAAATACAGTTAGATGATTTTTACTTTTATTGAGACTAATAAACCTAGTCAAACATTCAAAAAAAAAAAAATCTTTACTTATTTTTACTTTAATTTTAGGAAAATCTCATTTATATCAAACAGAGATAACTGGTTCTTCTCCCGTGTGTCGCCATTGTTGTGGTAAAAACACAACTCCCCATTATCGATGTGTTCACTTTAATAATGGGGACCCTTTCTATAAAAATTTTGGCTAAACACCTTTTAGGATTTTTATTTAGTTGATTATCCTACGATTTTGTTAATTTTTCATTTTCTTTAGATTTTTGTTTTGATTGCTTTGTTAGAATCGATTTTTTATAAGCTTCCCATTGACATTTGTTTCGCATCATTTGGTCAACTAGTTTATAAATAGCACTCATTTGAAATCCAATCGTTTATCTCACCTCGTTAAAAATACATAAAATGTAAAATATTCTATTTTTGTAATTAAATTAGTTCAATAATGCATTTATTTCAAATATTAACCCCTAGTTAGTTATTATTAACATTTTTCATTTTTCAGCCAAATCATGAATCATCGGGATTTTAGAAATTTACTACAATTTCCAAATTGATTATATAATCTCGAAAAACCCAAAATTTCAAAGTGGCTATAGTTTAAAAAACTAGAATTCATAAAAATGAAACCAAATAAAAAATTGATGTTTAATATTAAATTTTAAATTAATTAACCTTAAATATAATTAATTAAATATTATTTTAAAACATAAAATATATATAAAAATAAAAAAAAAAATAATAGAAAAGAAAAATTGTTCGCATCAGGGCATCGGGTCCGTAAGTTTTGATCGAAACATATTTTAAAACAACCCCGATACCTTCATAACCCGATGACGACGCTGATACCTCTATCCTCAATTGCCCATTACCAAAATGAATAAAAGCGATTAACCAAAGTTTTATTACTCTTTTAGTTTTGAGTTTTAAACTCATTCATACAATGAGTAAAAGGAAATGGAGTGGTAGGATAGGGTTAATATAATATTATATTTAATATTTAATATAAAAATTATATTATAGTAAAAATTTTTATATAATTAAATTTAATTAATATATAAATTTAATAAGTTAATTAAATTAAAAAAATATTATTAAAAATTAATTAATTATAAATAGTTAATTATAATAGTTAGTTAGATTAATAATTAGTTTAGTTTATGATTAATAATTAAATTAGAATTCTAATTTAGTATTAGATTTTTAATTAAAATTTTGATTTTTAGTCTAGCGACAGAATTTCCAGATTTATGCAAGATTTGACTTATCAACTTTGGAAGTTCATAAAATGAGTTTTACTTGGCCAAATGAGGCCCAGTACAGCTCATTAGAAAGATAAAATCAATGAGAACATTTCTAAGGAGGTTTCACTAATAGATTTGGTCATCAATTGGGTCAAAAATCATGCAGAAGATCAAGCTCTGAATTTCTAAAACAAAATCAATTTTTTGAGTTATTTTCTGCATTTTCATTTGTCCAGGCCTCTTCTAATTGCAGATCCATTGATCCATTCATCAATAATATCCTTGGCTAATTAAACCATTCTAGACATCAATAGAGAGCTTATATTTTATTTTCAATTATTTATTTAAATAGAATTTGATTGGATTTGTTTTAAATGCCAGAAATGATATTTTGATTTTATTGATTACATCTTAATTTATTTTGATTTCTTTTTGTAGGAAAATAGTGAAAGAAATATGGAGAAAAGGATTTCAGTCAATTAGAATACTCCAACAATTGAAGATAAGAATTTTTGAGCAAATAAAATTGGATTTGACAGATTTACCTTCAACAAACTTTCCTCTCAAGAATTCCTTTGCACATATTATAAATAATAGATTGCAGAATGTAATAAGAGGCTGCTCTTCTCTACGATTCTAGACTTCTAAAAGCACTTCTGTAATAGGGATTTAGACTTGTAGATGGGAGGAGTGGAATCTCAGATCTGGGGATTATTGAGGTTTTTCTTCTACATTCTGAGTTATGTATAGTGATTAGAGTTTGCACTATTGTAGCTCTGGTATTGAAAACAGAAGTTCAGGCATTGTAAAAGACTATTAGAGACTGGAGCTGGAGAAATGGATTCAATAAATTGGTATTTCGAATACTATTATTTTAAATGTTGGTTTCATTTTTGATGACAGGAATGTCTCAATTTACTTTCATATTTGTGCACTTTTGTCGGTATGGGTAATTTGTCTCTATTTTTGTTATTATGTATCGCTACTCTTGTGGATTAAATTCTGATTTCTGAGTAACTATTTACTTAGAAATCTGCCTTATAAAACTGATTTATTGAATGGTAATGAGTTGTGAACTATTTCCACATATTATTGTTTAATTATTGGATTTACTGATTTGATAATCAATATCATTTTTGTGAACTACTTCTTGAGTGTTGTTGGTTTATTATTTCAGTCAATAGGTCTTAATAGGATGCGTTTTGGTATCCATAATGTCAGTGAATTGAACTAATCCATTAACTTGATATCCATTATAAACAAGACATATTTAAATCCCAATATTTTAAATATCTTTCTCTTGGTTGGGTTAGATCTATATCTGCCTAATTAAGATAGGATTAAGATTAGTTTTTTTCCTTGCATTATAGAATAAGTTTGCATTTAAAGTAATTTCTACATTCTTTTAAGTCCTCTTCTCAAAGAGGCAAAATTTTAGTTGTGGTATGGCTGAACCCAAATTAGCTTAAGGGTCATTCTCTTGCGTGATCAGCAAGAAGAAGTGGTCTGATATCCCTGTTTATTGATAGTTAAAGATACATCATAAACCAATAGTGATAGGGAGAAGGTAACTGGACCTAGTTAAACCAGTCGGAGCCACCACAACAAACGGAAAAGGAGTTGCTTTAAGGTCCGGACCAGGTGGGTATCCCCTAATGTTGTTGCAGCGATTTTCGAGGCATCAACATGGTGCAAAGAGCTCACCTTGAAAAAATGGCATCCATGTGGAATTTACAAAATGTTTTTAAATCCAGCTCCAATTAAACTAATCAAAATATGAACATCCTTTTAATCAATAAAATATTGGACTTAAATAAAAGTGGCCTAGAATTGAATATTATATCAACCATGTCAAGTAACTAACATCGGGTGAGAAATACAGGCCATGCATATTAGATTTATGAACTAATTAATATGATAGAGCTCAAAATCAAACATATGACTTACAGCTAAGAGACACAAATAAATGACTTACAATTAAGACATGAGGTTTCCCTTTCAACCCTATCGTTAAATAACTCTTATTTATGTCACAGACCATTAAAACTTTTCTAATACTAGGTGGAAGTGGTATTGTAACATTAACCTTTGATAGAGTCTGTGTCCATGACTATTTCTCAAGATTTTCTCCATTACCAACATTTGGAGATAGATAAGATACATGCAAAAACCATCAACATGAAAATGAAATCTACATCCTTGTAAAAAAATGGGAGGAAAAAAATTCCACAAATTGAAAGACTATAGAATAACTCATTCCTGCAACATGATTATCTTGTCATGAACAACAAAAAAAGAAATTAGGAGAAATTTAATTTTTTTCCACATTTTGGAAATCATTTCCTTTTGCATATTTTATGAGCAATTGATGAAAAAAGTCAGCAGAAGCTTGTCAACATCAAGATTATAGTAAAACATAAAGGAACTGCTCCAACACATATATAATCCTAAACATAAGTATCTATACATATAAGTATTTGTTAAGGACATTGTATTTTGTGAAAATATGGAAGTCAAATCTTTGAAATAACATAATTTATGGTACCATTGCCTTAAGAAGTCCATTCATTTGAGTATTTACGAAGTCCACTCAAGAATTTCTTCAAAGTTCAAAGTTCAAACAGTTAACATGTAGCCTAAAAAAAGCTCAAATTTGAAAAGGAGATAACCCAAAGATGTAGAGTATATATCTCACATTTATATATCCTAATTTGCACACTTTGAAATGACACTTTTTAGCATACTATTTTGAATTCAACCCAAAATGCTAGAAAAAAAATATTGATGGATATTTTTGTTAAAAATGACAACTAAGTTCAAATTCCACTTTGAACAACTCCTTTGGGGAAGATAATGTGGCATTGAATTTCTCTTTTTGAGAGGACTACTACAAATAATAGAGCCCTTGTAAGAAGAAAAAGGTTGCACTGTTTGCAGATATTCAAGGGCTGGAGCAGCATGCTTCAGAAGCCCTAATCTAGAACCACAGAGATAATATCAATGGTCACCTTAATGTGGTCATAAACTAGCTCCTTAAGCCAACGAAAGGGAGCATCATGTGAAATAAGGAAGGTCACAATAGAAAGGAGGATTTTTTAATCAATCAACTTAGAAAGGTGTGGACTATTGTTGCCCTAACCAAACTGATATTCTACAACAAAATGATTTTTTCTCTATGAACACACTGCCAAGATTACATGATTGTATGGATATAAGAGCAGTGATGCCTAATCTTCATATTGGCAAGTTATTTTATATCATTGTACTCTCTCTCTTTCTCCAATGAACATTTAATGATAATAATAAGAAGATTTGACCAAAGGGTTTTCCCCATCTTGGGGTTTTTCCCTGGCTTGAGCCATATTCTCATGTCTTTTTGTCTTAGCTTGTCTTCTTCATCTATAATTTATGTTCTTTCATCAGTTATTTTAATATAATGTCTAATGTAATTGGTAAATGGATTAATGGGAATATGGTTGAATGAAGTATCTAACCTAAGAAAATAACATGTTAGCTGAAAATTTAAATGGTATATCAGCTCAGGTGAGGACAATCCCAAGCTTAAAGATATTGCAATCACTAAAGTTGAATTTCATTGATACCTCCAGCTCTCTGTGGTAAATCAAGTCAGAGTCCAAATTTGGGTTATTTCTTAAGGCCTTCTTCAAGTGCTAATCAGTAAACATTGGCACCAATCCTAAATATATTCAACTATCACAGGAAAAACTTGGAAGACATCAAGTTATGTTCCAGTACTTTATAACAATCCTACTCATCAAGCTTGAGACTGTATCATCATCGTAAGCTTATGGAAAGATATTTTTTATGATCCCTGGAGGTAAGATCAATCCTCTATAGATCTTTGTTTCAAGTACTATTCTCATCTCTAGAGGACTGATCAAGTGCAGGAGATATCTATCTAAGATATGTGGAATACTTTAAATAATAGGCATAGGCTTGCATTCATTCTATCATTACTTTTGAAGTTGAGATTCTTTCCTAAGAAGTTACAGTCCTAGGCATTGATCAAGAGTACCAAATATTAGACCCAAACATATTTTAGAAGGGTAAAAGAATCTAAAATTCCTCCATCAAATTTTGAACATGATCACCATGATCATTGATTAGTATCAATTATTTAGCACCTATATTCTCTATGAGTTCCTCTAGTTTTGGAAGGATATTTTTCTTTGAAGATAAAAGTTTTCTGCGATAGGGTCAAGTCACTTGATTCCTTGCTTGAATGATCAAATCATCTAACTTGCTGCAGGAATAAGTCTGAGGGATTGCGTAAGAGAAAAATTAAAGAAGGATCATATTTATCTCGAGAGATAGGTTATGTTTATGTTGGAGGTATCCCTAAAATGAGGTTATCAATAATCTGAGTAGAGGAAGGTTTGATTAGTCAACATTGGGCACTCGAAGGTCATTTTACACAATCTCTCAACCTCCTTGAAGATCATGTTGTAGTGAAATTATAGTATATTCCTGTTGCTGAAAGTTGCAGTAACTATGGAAAATTGGTTATTATTATTTGGAAGTCTCATATCTAAACCCTGTGGCATATCGAACTTGCTTCCTGACTTAAGAATTATAACCTTGTCATTAACATAACTTTGGCCTCTTTGAGAGAGAACTGATTCTTTATACCATCCTGCAACTCGCAAATTGATTGGCTATTACCTTTAGATCTACATGAGCATGAAAGTTTAAATAAGTCATATTTGTCAAGATTCTGATAGAGGTAGATTGTAGTAGCGAGACGAAGATGACTTTAGGGCAGTGTATTGAATAGACAGAGGTATGTTTAAAATTATGAATAATTGTATGGAAATTCTAGTTCTAAATATGTGTTGTTGCATTAGTATTAAGAATATCATTGAACATGTATGAAACTAGAACATATATCTGAAGCAAACAACCTTTGCAGCAAACCAATATAGACATTTGTTTTAGGCCCTCTTCTTGCATAATCTTTAGAAGTATCAAGCAATAAGGGACATAATCAATGCACTCTATTGTGGCATACTTCTAGGCGTTTGTTGTCATCAATACTTGATGGTTATGCAGTAAGGATTTGAAGTGAGACAAACTTTCATCATTTAAGGAGGTTTCACTATTATAATTCTTCTATAGCAACATTTGTCAGTAAGTGTGTTTTTGCAACTGTAAAGGTACAAAAGTCTACTCATTCAAAATATTGAAAACTAAAGGAGCAGCAAAGGTATTTGTGTAGTTGGGGTATCAAAATTTAGTTGTAAGAGTTTCTTTGTCTAAATATCATGATGCATTTGAAGCGGTTTGTAGTAATAATTGTAAATAGTCCTACCATGTATATCTCCAAATAAATTTATGGACTTGAAGTTTGATTCATTCTTTTAAGGGTCTCATTAAGCTCATTTACATGTCATTTCATTCTCCATCTGTAATTTAAGACAATTTGAAATGCCTAGAAATAGAAGCCTGGACCCTCCACTCACTATTCTATGTATATCGTTCTCATGATTTGGTTATTTTGCTTCATTTGGTACCACTGTGGTATTAACATCTCTATAGCAGTTGTTCTCCAAGTTTAATGACATATCACTAAGAATTGTGCCAAAAAATTTAGTATGTATGTAATATTGTTGCTCCTCTTCTTCATGTGGAAGGAATAAGAATTTTTTTAAATAATGAAAATCTAAACTATGGATATGTTGGAATCCATCAATTTTCCTTCCCTATATATGGTAAGGGAGGAATAAAAGTCCATGAGGATAGTAAATATGTGCATCTGAAATCATGATAGTGCTTGGAATGACAAGCAAGCCACTAATAGTGACTCGTGGTAATTGTAAGTGGTCATAAAAATATAAATGAAAGTTTGTAGTGAAGGATTTTAACAATCATTATTTGTTGCTAATTGAGATATCTTAAGGAGCACAATATAGAGATAAATTATAAAAAACACTTAGTGATTGAGTATGGTTTGGGAGGATATTAATATCCTCTCAAGTGCCTGAGATAGACCAATAAAATTGTGTATAATCATACTTAATCACTAAGGATTTTTGATAATTCATGTGTGAACTTTACATTAATTAGGAAAATATCCCGAGAAAATAGAAAACACATTTAATCGATTTGATCTAAAATATTTGAAAAGACAACTACTTTTGAAAATATTGATTTTGTTCCTGCAGGGGCTTCCCCATGTGATCAACAGCTACTAATGATGTTTTTAAAGCTGACTTGATGGCAATAGGGCTCCAATCAGGATGCTTCTGCTTCACCAAAGTTGCAATGATAGCTATATGTGGTGTTGCCATGCTTGTCCCTGATATCATAATAAATCCTTCTCCTTGATAATCAACTTCATCAATGCCATTGGGAGACCATGCTACCCATATTAGATAACTAGGAGCTACAATATTTGGCTTGAAAACATCAGTTTCCTGGAAGATGGAGTCCTTAATATCTATCCCTCTAGAAGAATAGAATGCTACCTGAGGAGTTGTACCTTGATATATAAGCTTCAACCCATGTCCAATGGAAACCTTAGCTCCAAACCTTATGATTTGACCTTATGGATCCCTTATTGTTGATCTATTATATTAATCTACAAGAATATGTGTTTGATCTACTTCTTTTATAACAATTCCTAGAATTCCTACTGGAAATGGATCAAATTTAGCTCCTGTAAACAGATTCTCGAAAGTCAGAATGAACCCAGCTGCACCTAAACTCTTTATAGTTTATAACAAATGTCTTACAGATGTAGCAACATATGCAAATTTGCATGAGTATCCACAAACTAGAATGTTGCCCTGAATCATAATCTTGTTAAAAGCTTCAGGGTTTTGGTAGTCAAATGGATTGGATATCACAAATTAATATTTCCTTTTTATGGTAGCTTAATATTTATTAGACCTAGGAATGTCTCAAAGAAATTCCCACTCCGAATCACAACTTTCAACATGCTTCCATTTCTCAACATTCAGATCTAATAAAGAATTAGGTATTGAGGTATCGATCATATACGGCTTCTGTACATCTTCATTTTCATACCAATATGTTGGCTCCTCTATTTCATCTTGTGCAGCAGCTAGAAGTTCATGAAGTGATTCCTCCTTAGATAAATTCGCAGGATCTAGAATAAAAGATTCAATAATGGAAAAAAAAAAAATCTCTGTCTTCTTCATGCACTTTGACATTCTCTTCACAATTACCTATTTTCTCAATGCAATGTACCCCATATTCCCTAATGGTTTCATTAATCCCATCCTTATGAATTGGATGATCATTTACTTGCATTTCAACTACTGCGAAAATATCTTCATTTTTCTGATCATATTGATAGAGTTCAGACCCAGTTTTATCTGCTGGTGATTTAAGCAAAGCACCTTGGGAAAGATCAATGAGTGCATTTTATTCAAGCTGAAGCTGGAGAGACTGCGTGTATGATTCATTTTTAAAGCTTAAGTCCTCAGGAGCAGACAAATCCTCAACACAGAGACAAGGTGGCTCTTCCAAAATGTCCAAGGCTTGGAATTCACAAGGTTTTTCTTCAGGGAGAACTAGATGGTCCTTTTGCAATTTATCAGGGACTGGAAAGGCACAAACTGAATCTTTCCTGCTAGAGACATAGTTCTGCTCCAATTTGGAAGATACCAAAAATTCTACATTTAAACTGTCTAATTTTTTCTGATTTGGAGAAGTTCCAAACTCTTTAGTAAAGTCGATAGATGTGTGAGAAGAGAAGCTTTCACTAGAAACATAGTTCTGCTCCAATTGGGGATAGGCCTCAGATTCCATATTTAAAGCATGTAAATTTTTTCGATTTGATTTTGGATTTTCAAACAACTCAAATTCTTCAAAAAGGTCAAGAGATATGTTAGAAGCTATGCTTTTGATATCAGAGTCGAGACCCAGTGGAAGGATATCCTTAATGACTTCTTAACAAATTTTCTGGACATTTGTACCAACTACAACGACTTGATTTTCAACATACTTCGTTGTCTCTTGTAGTAAAATAGAAGAATTTTGATCCCACCATGGTGATATATATAAGTTAATATATAGTTCTCAACTTTGTCTCTATGCCATAGATATTATATGGTTTTAAAATATGGTTTGGCATTTGGAAACTACACCACCATAGTATTTAGGTTTTAACATGTAGTTTGTAACTCAAATTCTCACTATGCACATATTAATGCACCCACATTAATTAACATATGCACCTTTTAACCAATCAAACCCAAAAAATGAACTTTGACCTTTTTGACTGCGTTGATTTGACCACTTCCACTTATTGAGCTGCGTGAATGCCACATGCCAAGAAAGGCCCCCTTTTCACCTGTTTTCCATAAACTTAAATGGAAATTTCACCTTCATATAGAGGCCAAATGTGAAACCAAAGACACTGTCAGATTCAGTGCGACAAGATCTTCAGCTTGGTACTATTTATGGGAACATCTGAGACCTTTGAAATTGGAGAAAATTGTTGATCCTCTTGGATCATTGACTTAAAGAGGCTAACATACCTTTTCTACTCCAAGTCTTGATCTTTTCATTGTGAATTTTTAAAGACTTACAAAATTCAGAACACCAATGCTAACATCACTCGCCTCTACACCGTAAATAGTCACTAGCAAAACATTGTTGGCAATATCCCCAGTGTTCTTTCTATTGAAAATTTCTTGTCTGTTGGAGTATTGAAGGTAGATAGTTTTAGCCCATACCTGATTTGGCTTAGATGATATAGCATAACATGAAACCATTGAAATTTCTTGATTTAAATCTACCTATAAGGCATCAAAACAATAATCAGAACTAAGAAAAATATTTATTACTAAAGAAAATATTCCTAAATGTCACGACAAAATGCAATCCTAGGTTTGGAAGTGATTTAGCCAAGCAAATCCCGGTCCTACTGGCCCTTTTGGCAATAGTCCATGGAGCGCGGACTGAGGTCTCACCCGAAGTAGTATGGGAGGGTGCTAAAACCAGGTTTCCACACCCTGGGGATGTCTGATATGTGATGATTGGTACGCGGTCGAACCTTCACACTTACAATGCCACACGTACTTGCAGGCACCCCGCGCCCTGTGATACTATCTTCACACGATTCCAGCCGCAGTGCGACCCATGTTATTTACCCAAGTTTTCCTTCCTTAGTCTTCATTTGCTGATTACTTAGATTAAATTCACATATAAGCATTCATACTAATATTCATTAAGTGCGCACAGTAAATAAACAAAGTAAAGTAATGAATAACATCAGCATAAGGATTCGAAAAAAGATGCACAGAATAAACTTCTCTTTATTATCTTTCAATCCCAAGTACGGACCCGACTTCGCCCTACGCACTCTGCTACAGGGGTCTGTGCACTCAGCTACAAACTCTACTAGGCCTCTGCACACTCATCTGCAGATTCTCTTCCTACTACTATGACCGAATACACTTCAACTTTCACTCTATGTTTTTACCATGCCTTCGCTATTCCATCTATTCTCTTCTTCTTGCTCTACCAAGCTACCTTTACACTTAAAGCCTCACTCTATTTATATAATCCCATGGTCCGCAAACCATGGGTAGGTTGACAAAACTTTACATTATTTTACAATTCTCTGGGTGAACAACCCTATGCCATCCTACACTTTTGTGTTCCCCGCCCGGACTTCACGGAGTCTTACAATACAATTGACCAAAACTTAGGCTTTGAGCCAAAAAACCTATTGCGAGGGATCCATGCCCAACAAGCCCCCAACACAATCATCGTGACTCATCCCAAGTCACTCCGTTGGTGTGGCAATCTTGGCATGAAGCCCTTCCAACTGTGCCTATGCTGCGCGAAGGTCTGCAGCACACTGTTCTATTGTCTGCTGGATCTACTCTACTCTTTCTGTCGAATGCTCACTGTTAGGGGTAGATCCCTGTCTTAAGGCCTACATTTTCTTCACTTGTGTGAGCTTTCCTTTGATATCGGTAATGATGCGAAAAGCCTCATCAATCCACAGCTGGATGCACACATTAAGTATTGCCTCTTTCTGTCGCATGGCATCCACATGTTCCTTCAATGCCTTCGCTTGTTGTAGCTTCGCCAACCTCTAGGTCAGGACAACTGTTTGTGCCATTTTGTGCACACTGTCATACTGCACTTGAAGTTCCTATGCTTCTGTTTCCAAGTATTGTATGGTGGGTTCCTCCTATAAGGAAGTGAGGACCGCGAGGGATTCTTCCAACATCATAGTACAGTCCTTCAATGCCTGTCCTATTTCCTCCAGTCCCTTTTGGATAGTGTTAGCGCGGTGTTCCCTAACTTCTGGGGGTGTGGATGAATGGGCCTTTAGTCACAATTTAGAAATCTGAAGGTTGAGTTCTAGCTATATCCTCGTTTCTTCCTCCTTTTCCTCATGGAATCCACTAGCCAATCTGTGAATTCGCACTCCAACTGGTAGGTTTATCACAATTTCTAACTCTGGAGTGTGGCAACATGCTTCCTCTACTATCTACTCCAGTTACTGATTTTGTGCCAGCACTTCATCATGTTGTAAACTAAGCTGCTTAATGTTGATTCATTGTTCGCTGAGCATTTGTATGGCGCATCCTTCCCTAGTGTGGAGTTCTACCGTCGCGTCATCCTGTAATAGGTATAATGTATCCCGCAGAAGGGTAGCGAAGTTTAGTTCAAGTCCCTTGATTTGGCCCACCACAGCTCTGTCCTCCGTGCTGTCTGCTGTCAGTGCTCCTTCCGGTAGCACGATGGTGTTAGCCATTTTGTCCTACATCAATTGCTCTGCTGCCGATGTACCTACAACAACGTATGTGGCTACCGTTCCTTCTTGTGGGGGCCACACCTAAAGTTCCTGCAACTGCACCCTGAGGGCCGCCAACACATTTTGCTGCTTCATCATCACTTCCTGGAGCACTTCCCTAGTGACCTCGTGAAATATGTTGCCGATGTCATATAGGTCTCCCTCTATCAGTCTAATGGGTTCACCATCTAGTTTGGAAGCCTTGGTCTTCTTCCATGGGCCTATTCATTCCATACTGCACAACCCTTTCAATTGTGTAGATGTCATGCTTGGGTCCACGCCTTCCGTCATGTCCTCTGTCCCTTGTCCTGTGGTCAGGTCTGGGCCTCCTTCCTCCTGTGTCATGGTAGTCCCTATTTCCGGTGTTGTTACTACTTTTTAGGTGGCCTTGGTCTGCTCTGCAGCAGCCTTCACTACCTCGTGGGAAGCCCTTACCTCCTCAGCTAACTGCTCGTTGTGCTTCTGTTGTGCTAGCAGCTTGGTGGAATCCTTCTATCTTTTTACTGTTGTCTTATCACGTACCGCCAGATCAGGGGTGCACCACTCAGGTGGCCATGAGTCAAGCACAACGAAAATGACATCATCAATCATGATGAATGGTAGTTTGGTCCAGTTTTGCACTGGATCCTTGCACACCTTAACATACACATTGTGCATATCTGCCTTGAAGTCTGCAAAATTCCGCACACTGTCGTACACTGTAGGGGATAAGCATGGCCTTTTGTTCATCCACATTTGGATGCTTGCCTCCATGAGCACCCAGAAGATCTTAGTCTCGCGGATCCTCGTAGCATCCTTTGTAGCCCAGAGCGATGCGTACTTTGACACCTCTGGTAGGTCCTGTTCAAGAAGAGGGAACTGACTGTCCTTAAACAGTTTCTGAGTCACCAATAAGATGGACAAGGGTAGCCACACATAGTGGAAGGTCTTTCCCTAATCTTGGACTTCCTTACAGTTGGTGAGGAATTCTTCACAGAAGAAGGCAGCCTAGTTGAATTGGACCCCCTTCGCGCATTATTTGGCTAGCGCGACGACCATCACCGGTACCTCATTGCTGCAACATTTTCTGATCACCTTCCTGGCTAGTAGCTAGGTGGCTACGTGCACCTTTCTGTCTAGAATGCTAATAATTATGTAGCCTCTCTACTTCTTTTCCAACTTGTATTTCTTCTTCATGGCCTCTGCGAGCGCCAAATCTCCAATTTTGCTAGCTATTTCCGTGGGGTCCCTTCCCTCATAGGGAAGCCAAGAAATCTTGTGAATAAGCTCTGCTGTGATGGGAATGGGCTCCTCCAGCCATAGGTACCCATCGTGTACCAGGAAAAGTAGCCTGCCTAATGACAAAGATCGTAATTGGTGCATGGTGAATATGCGGAATCCATAGTAGGTGGAGTAGCTTGGCCTCGTCCACACCGTGCAACCATTTCTACTATTCTAACATTGTAACAGGCCCCTCCTTCCTTTTTTTCATGAGTTTTCTAGTCTCCAAATCTGGGAACTTTTCACTGTCCACGAGCTCCCAATCATCAACTTTCATTGTGGGCATGTGGCCTAGAACCGAAACTTCAAACAAAATTCCATCTAGGAGAAGTAGGGTTTGGAGTGAGCTCTTAATGGCATCTAAATCCTTGCGTACTTTTGCTTTCCCTTTCCGCGGAGGGACATACTTCGGCAGTTTTGTTGTAGCGCGCATTGGCTGAATGTCTTCCTCCATTTCTTCATCCGCCTCGATCTCTTCTATGAAAGTTTGGAGGTCCTCCTCCTCATCATCTGTCTCAAGATTAACAGTCTTGCCCTTGTATTCCATAAAAAGTTTACCAAACCATAGATTTTGTGGAGACATGCGGACTGGTCTTGCTGCCTGTGGATCCTTTTTGGGCCTTAGCGTCTGGGGCAATTTTGGAATTTCCAGTGCATCCCCTACCTGCATCGTAGGGCTTTGTACAGCTTCCTCGATTGTCGACATCATTTTATTCACGAGGTCCTATGTCTCCTTTGGCAATGTCTCAAACACTAAATTTGCTGTCAAAGCCTCTAAATTCATAAGATCCATACGCACTTGATAGCGCAACAATTGAATTCTCAAAATGCCAAGGGTTGTTCACTAGATAGCCACATGTGATTTATAGGCCTTTTTGAATTCAAATTCGACCGTTCCACCCATATTCGGCCCATTAATGCTAGATTGGCAACAGATCATCCCAAATCTAGTTCTGACTTCATGTCTTAATTGCCCACTGCCCACTCCTCTTTGCCTTAAATTGGACATCTTGTCATGGACAGAGACACCATGAGTCACCTCCTAGCCTACCTGCACTACAGTGCAGCCCCTTATGCATGAGCGCAACCCCTATGACATACTGATCCTGCGCGTATCCTCTTGATTACATAACTCCCACACAGACTCTTTTATAGTCCCGTGCTCTCTTTCAATTGCTTCGAGCGCCGAGACTGTGCTTCTGATGGTTAGTCAAGTGGCCAAACCACCTATGTGAGACTGTAATTCACCTTCCAGCCTAGTATATGGGCACTCCTCAATTATCCTTACGATAGTCAGCACCGCACGTTCTTCCTTATGCGGTGTGCTCCCCTGGTTACTTTGTTTGGTAAGGTGCGGTCACAGCCACGGTAGTAGGTGTTATCACCAAAATAAGGGTTTACATTATTCCTATTCATGGTCTTAGATAAGTGTCAAGTCACCCTATCTTTAAATCAGTAGGTGATAGGTTAGGAGTCTCAAAGGTCTCATTTTTCATATCCAAATAAAGTCTAACAACCTTATTCCATGTTTCATGAGTCTTACATTCTTTTTAGAAACTCGTAGCTTATTTACCATTTTGAAAATTTTTGGAATTAGCTCCGAAACCATGTTTTCGTAGTGCAGACAGTGTAAAATGTCTGTTTGTGCTACGAAAACGTTACTCTTTTCGTAGCACTTTTCCCTGCGGATTCATAGAACAATCTTGTCAAAACATCAACCTGTTAAGATTCCGTTTAATTTTCATTATTAGGTGTCAGCTAGGAGTCAGTCCTTAAGCATGCCGCCATCCAAAAATCATTATTTCAAAATTAGGGGTCATCATGATACATGATTTCAAATTCGAAAGGTATAGCTAGTCTCTTCTTGTAGTTTGCATGCAAACCCTCAAACATAATCGTTTTTCGAACAGTAAGCTTTTGGTAATTTCTTACCAAGGTTTCACTCATCCATAATTCAAGCGAGGCTGACCACCATAAGAAAGCGAGGCTGACCACCATAGGCAAGTGAGGCAGGTTTGTTATAGGAATTCAGAAGCAAAGATGACAGAAGAGAAGAAAAGTCATAGGTCTGGTCATTGTTTGAGAACAGAGCCTGAAAGCACCGGGGTCTTAGTCAGAGATAAATCAGTTGTAGAAGCCTTCAATAAAGCAAGATGTTGGAAGTTTTGTAAAAAATTGCAGGGAGGACATATTCAGGTGAAAATGGAGTTTGCACTACATTTCGCTGGCTCAAGCACAAAGGTTGGAATCCTAAACTTGCAAATTTCTCCAGAGATCATAGCATTGGTGATAGAGATTCCTAGGGGGCAAGATATATGGTTCAAGAACTTCAAATTCAACATGGAATTATGTAAAGTGTTTCTAAAGCCAGAGTTTGCAGAAACAGACTTAACCAAGGCAGTTCCCAGGAACTACATCAAGGACAGCTACGCAAACTTGCTCTTCAGCATTCAACATTATTTTACTTGTGAGGGCAGATATCAAAAGGTTTATTCATATCATTTTAAACTCCTATTACATTTTACTGGTATGATTTCTTTAGATTTGCCTTACTTCCTGTATCAAAGTTTAGCTAAGATGGCAGATAAAGTGTAGTTGAAATCTCAAGCACATGAAACTTCCTTGTTTCATCATGATCTAATTAAACTGATAGTTCTACATGAACTCAAAAGCATCAACAAATAATGGTCTTCGTTTTTGTTTTTATGTGATTTTGGACCGGAAAATCAAGATGTAGCCATTATCCCTAACGTTAAAGGAACTCCATCAGTAGAAACCAACAAGTCTGTAATGTCCAGGGAAACAAGATTTGTTAGGTTGAAACCTAGGAAGCAGGTGAAAGGGAAAGTAAGCAAAACACTAGTAGTTATTCTTGAAACTCCTAAATCTACAAAGGAAAAGATATCTGAGGTTAAAGGAATGACACAAGAACATTCATCTAACAAACTAGTTCAAAGGAGATTGACTAGAAGTCAAATTGCAAAGGAGAAGGGTAAATCAGTGATCTTGGGAGAAAGTTCAAGCTTGAAGGGTGATTTAAATGATATTTTAAAAGCCATTGATATTGAAAAATCACTTTTGGTGCAGGCAGATGTCATAGAATTTGATAAAGGAAAGTCGAAGAAAATGAAACCCTCCAAGAAACTGGAATTTGAGGATGATGTTACAGCATTTGCTTTCAAGCCCAGAAAGCCCTTAACCAAGAAATCCAAAAAGATGCAAGAGTCCAATATTGAGTTAAGGAAAATAGAAGAGGCTTCTATTTTTCAGGAAGAGTTGGTAGACTTTTCATCACCGAGACCTGAAGGTGACAAAAACAGAGTTTTTTCCAATCAATCAGAAAAAGCTAGTTACGAAGAAATGGAAGGAAAGTTAAGTGCAACTAATAATGAAACTAATAGACTAAGGATAAGAGCAAGAAGGCATGCTATTGAAAAGACAGATTTCAAAAGGGTAAAGTCTCTCTGGGAAGTTAAAAAAGTTTCCAAACCAGAAATAGTCAACAATGAAACTCAGTACTTTACTTGGACTGTTCCTAAGGAGGATGAATGCTTAGTTGAGAGCTACTAACAGGAGATTGAAAAGACAAATTGAAGACCTAGAAATACAGTTAGCAAAAGCTGAAGAAAGGCTACAACAATAATGAAATAGGGTGATGAAAAAAGGGAAGTAAAGGATATATCTTAAAATAGTTTTGGTATTAAAGAGAAGGTCATCTCTGAAGAAGAACATCTTATAAGGTTAAGTTGTTTTGTTTTTGGTGATAATATTAGTCTTTATGAAATATTGAAAATTCCCAAACTACAGATTTTTGAAGGTCGTGTTGAAAAAAGAGCATACAAAGCAGTTTCGTAGCGCGCTATGAAACTACTAAAGGTGACTTTTTAGCACTTTATAGATGCATTACGAAGGTAAGGTCTGATAAATTCCAAGTTTTGATGATTGCCGGTAGACATATGAGGATCAGTGATGAAGTTTCAGATGGCAGTGATGCAGAATGGTTCAGATAAGTATTCTATAAGTGATATAAAACCTGTGCTACAAAAACAGGCTATTTTCATAGCACAGTCATGTTTTATTCTCTTTTTCATCTATTCGAGATTCCTTTTCTTACACAGGTGGAAAAATGAAGTTTAAATGGATTACTAACACATTCCACAGATGAAACTTGTCGAAGATAAGCATAAAGGATTAAGAGCCTTAAAAGGAGGAACTACGTCTCCTTCTTTTTAGGACAGTTAGGTCATAACTCAGCAGGGTTTGCAACAATACTGGAGACATCATCAAGCTCGAAGATATGGATTGGAAGCTGATTAAAGAATGTATTTAAGTCATAGATAAGGTTGTTGAAAGAATGTCTTAGGATTTTCAGTCCTATTTATATTAGGACTCTTAAAGACAGCTAGCTGTCAAGTTGTAATTAAGTAGTTTGTTGTATGAATAGATAGTTATCAATGTTAGGAAATTGAATTCCCCTAAAGATGGATTATAGTAGCCAAGGTTGTAAAAACTCTATATAAATCTTAAGAATCGAATTCCTTATGGTTGATAATTTCATTAGCAAAAGAAAGTTGTGTTATTGTAAGAAACTGTGGTTTTTCAAACTTAATACAAAGATCAATTTGACTTCTGAAGATTCACAAGGAGTTTATGTGTTTGATGTTCTTATGGCCTTTTTCAATTACTTATCTGCAGTGGTATGAGCTTTTGATACTTAGAATTCATTGGAAAATGCTCTAACTTCCTTCACATGCTTGTAAATTGTGTTGATTCACTGTGTTACTGTTTTATTTATAAACCTAAACTCTAAGTGCCTTTACTTTCATGTTTTGTTGATCATGTTGTTTTGTTGAAGACTATCTTGACTCCATAGCCCAAATGATATTTGCTAATCTTTGATTCAACCAGTCAACCAGTTATAAATTTGTCCATTTTGTTCCTAGAGTTGGCCATATAATCATTAATAAAAAATATTAAACCTATTAAGAGAGCCCTCTCAGGTTGAGGAGGCTAAGCCTCAACCAAAATATTGGTTTGAAAGAGTTAATCAGAGTCTGTAGCATATCAGGGTCAGATTTTGTGATAACTTTTTGGTGTGTCTGTTGGAAGCCTAAAGATTACTCATTCCCAAAATTAAAAATCTGAACTTCTGAAGGTAGTAGGAGCCCAGAATGCTTTTTGAGGGTGCAATATACCTTGGTGACTCCATATAATTTCAAAGATTTAAGGGCGGCTTTGAGAAGGAGATACACACAGAGCAATCCTAATCCCAATCCACCTACCATTGGGGACAATCCAAACATTGTTTCAAGAGTCAGTAAATTTTTTTCATAAATATCAGGTACTCAATCTTATTTGAAATCTTTGCTCTTTGAATTCTCAAGAAGTCCTGAAGACAAAAAGGTTGATGATAAAATTCATGAAGTGTTCTTTAGATCAGAAAATGAAAAAGAACTTGTTGATATTATCTTAGACCTGCAAAAGAGAGGAATTAACACTTCAGCCCTAGTAACACAAGAAGAAAAAGAAGAGTTTTGGGAAGTTGTTACCTCTGAGCTATTGTTAGAAAAAGAGTCTCTAGATAAATTGAAAAGACTTGATCCTTCCGAGGTCCTGCTGAAATCTAACGCTGATTTACCTCTTCCAAATTGGAGTTCATTTGTTAGTGGTTTACAGAAGCCAAGTATTCCTCCTCATATCAGTTCTTCATCTTTGTTTCTGCCATTCCTAGTGGCTTACAGAAACCAAGTATTCCTCCTCATATCAATTCTTCATCTTCTATTCTTGTTATTCCTAGAACTACTATTCCTCCTTTAATCATGGTTGCACCTGTTAGGTATGCTCCACTTGTGCTCCTTGTTGTTTTGCATGACCTTCCTAGTAAATATGCTACTAGGATCCCTACCTGGGGTAGTGATGAAGAAATTATAGCAGAAGAACATGTAGATAGATTTAATGATTTTGTTGATAGAGAAGAAATCGATGATGAGGATGTGAAGTTAAGAAATTTTGCACAGAGATTTATTGGTCAAGTTAGAAAATGGTTTAAAGCTCTTACACCAGGGAGCAGTCGAAATTGGGTTGAGTTTGAAGATAATTTTTTAAGGAAATGGGGAAACATAACTAATCGAGTTCAAGCACTTACTGAATATAACAACCTTAGAAGGGCATCTGATGAAACTGTTCAAAATTTTTCAAAGAGATTCAATAAAGTTTTTAACTCAATTATAGCTTGTTTGAAACCTCGAAAAGCCCTAGCACAAATGAGATACACTGAAGCATTTGATTATGGCTTTTCTCTCTTGTTGAGAGAAAGAGAATCACCCACACTTGGTGAAATGCAGAGTGATGTAGTAAAGGTAGAGGTAAACATGGTAGCTGCTAAAAAGTCAAAAATGGGAAAAACAAAATTGAAAGAAGAAGAGAAACCTTCCTCTTCAACTTTTGAAGATAAATTAGACTCAATTATGAAAACCATGGAGAAGTTGATGGATAGGTTAGCTCTTGGAAATACTTCTGCTCCTCCTATGCAACATGAACCTCAATTTAGAAATCCTCAATTCAGGAGACCTCAAAACCAACAAAGACCAAGAGAAAATAGAAATCAGCAACCTAATCCTCCAGTGAGACCTCCTTTTTAGAAGAATTTGGTTGATGAAGAAGATGATCCTGAAATTCTTGAAGAATCTGTCCATTGCCTTGATGAAGAGATGTCAGGAATTTTCTTGACTAAAGAAGAGCATGATGAGTCAGATTTGGCCAATCAAGGGGAATAACCTTTAGATTATTTTAAAGGGTATCAACATGCCATCTTTGAAATGCAAAAACAATATAATCTTAGAAACAGAAATATGCCGATTATTGCAAATAAATCGCAGCCTAAGAAAGATGCTCCAAAGGTGGCTAAAGCCAAGAATGATACCCCAAAGATTTTTAAAGGTAAGAAAGACACTCCGCTTGGTAAAAAGGACACTCAACTTCCTCATCCTATCAAATAAGTTGAAAAATCTATTTCTGTTTTCAACCTTGAGAATGAAATTTCAAAGATTAAAATATCAGTCCCTTTTAGCGAGATTCTGAAGGTAAATAAATATAGAAGCAAGATTGTTGAGATGTTGAATTCACAACTAGGAGTTACTAATATTTTAAATGTCCAAGAAGATAATCCTACTATATATTTGGGTCCAAGGTTAGAAGATGATCAAAATGAGGAGTTTCCTCCCTTCTATGTTAGCATTAGTATTCATGATATGACTTTACATAATGCTATGTTGGATTTAGGGGCTTCTCATAATCTCATGCCGAAAGTAATTATGGAAAGGTTAGGGTTACAGGTAACAAGACCATATAAGGATTTATTTTCTTTTGACTCAAAAGGAGTTCAATGTATTGGTTTAATCAAAGATGTTGTTGTTGGTCTAACACAAATCCCAGCAAAGACGATTGTTATGGACATTTTTGTGGCTGGTATTTTGCCAAAGTTTGGGATGTTACTATCAAGATCATGGATACAAAAAATTAAAGGCACAATGCAAATGGAGCTTACTTATGCCACAATTCCTGTTTTTGGTGAACAAAGGAGATTGCATCGAGAGACTAGAATGGCTTATATGGTAAGAAGCAAATATAAACCTTAGATTTTTCCTATTTATTCATTTGATACTGAACTTGGATATGCCATTCTTTTCAATGAGTTAGTTGATAGTGGTATGTAAGAAATGAAAGCAGAAAATCAGCATTGAGAAAACCAACAAGTAAATAAAAAGGAGATGAAGGGATGGTGGTCATTGTACTTCGATGGATCAGCAAGAAAAGAAGGGGTAGGAGCAGGAATTTGGATTACAAGTCCAAGTGACGAGAGTAGGTTTTACTCTTACAAACTGAATTTTGATTGCACAAATAACATGGTTGAATATGAATCTTTGATTTTGGGTCTAGACATTTTGATAAGAATGAAGGCTGAGAATATTTCGGTTTTTGGAGATTCTGAATTGGTTATTATACAAGTTGAAGTTGTTTATCAAACAAAGGATGTAATAATGAGAGCATACAGAAATCTAGTTCTAGACATGTTGGAGAATTTTCAAGCCCATTCTTTCATTGTCAAAATTAGAGGCCAAAATTCCATTACTAATTCTCTTGCTATTTCGGCGAGTCTTTTTGTCATTCCAATTCATTCTTTTGAGAAATATGAGATTGAAGTTCGTCATATACCAACTATACCAGACAATATCACCAATTGGCAAGTTTTTGAAGATGATCAACAGGTAAAGAATTTTATTGAGCTGAAAGAAGAATTTGAAAGTACTCAAGTAGATCAACAAAACATGCTTGTTGAGTCTAAATAAAAATTTGAAGTCTTGCAATTAAAGAATAATTCAATATCAAAGGGTCTTATTCCTCTTGAGAAGAATTTTGATCAGAATGATGTGTTCAAATCACCAAAGATACAAGATGATGAAGAGGAAGTAGAAAGTTGTAATCTGGGTACATTAGCTTTGCCTAAAATGATCAAAATTTCAAAGTTTCTTTCAGTTGATATGAAATTCAAATATATTGAGATGATGAAGAGGTTTGTTGATGTTTTTACTTGGAGTTATGCTAACTTAAAATAGTATGATCCTTCCATTATTCAACGTATTATTCATATTAAAGAAAATGAGAAACCATTCAAATAGAAGTTGAGAAGAATTAATCCCCTTCTCATGCCATTGATTGAAAAGGAGATTAAGAAGCTCTTTCATGCTAAAATTATTGTCCCAATTAGATTCGCAAATTGGCTTGCAAATTTGGTACCGGTTATAAAGAAGAGTGGAGAAATCAGAATTTGTATTGATTTCAGGAATATGAATAAGGCTTCACTAAAGGACAGCTATCCTCTTCCCAAGATGGATTCAATTTTGCAAAATATTGTTGGTTCACAAAGAATGTCTATGCTTCATGGCTTCTCAAGTTACAATCAGATCCTTGTGCATCCGGATGATCAGGAGAAAACAACCTTCACGACACCATGTGGCACATTCATGTACGCTAAGATGCCTTTTGGTCTCATGAATGCGGGAGCTACTTTTCAAAGACCAATGGACATTGCTTTTTCTGAAGAAAAGTACAAGACAGTGGTTGTTTATTTGGATGATATAACAGTCTTTTCAAAGAAAGAGGAAGATCATCTGAAACACCTAGAAAATTTTTTACTGAAATGTAGAAGGTTTGGTATCTCTCTTAATATTACTAAAAGCATCTTTGCTTTCACTACAGGCAAATTACTTCATATTATTTCTAAAGATGGAATTAGGATTTATCCTAGCAAAGTTAATGCAATTCAAAAAGTATATTTTCAAAGAAGTAGGAAAGAGATTCAATCATTCCTTGGGAAAGTAAATTTTGTTAGGCACTTCATTCCTAACTTTGTTGATATTGTTAAAGATATAAAAAGGATGTTAAAGAAAGGAGTTGATATTAAATGGATAGCTGAAGTAAAGAATTCTTTTGAGCAAATTAAGAAGGCACTCACACAAGCACCGATACTCATGAGTCTAGATTTCACAAAAGAAATTATGGTTGTTACATTTGCTTCTGAAAATGCAATTGCTGGAGTTTTGCTTCAAAAAGGAAATCAAGGTACTGAACAACCTATCTCTTTCTTTAGTAGAACATTAGCTAATACTGAGCTGAATTATAATATTCTAGAAAAATAGGGCTATGCTTTGGTGAAAGCTATTAAAGATTTCAAAATTTACATTCTGCATTCGCACATTGTGGCATATGTTCCAACTACTGTGGTGAAAGACATTCTAACTCAGGAAGATCCTAATGGTAAGAGGGGAAAATGGATTGCAAAATTGTTGGAATATGATATAGACATCAAACCAACCAAATTGGTGAAGGGATAAGGGTTGGCGAAGTTAATGACTCAGTCAAACTTGGATTGTCTTGACATAAATTTGAATGCAGAACTATCATAAATTTCTGATGATGAGGAAGAATTGGTTCCAATTGATGAGAAATACCTTGTTTCAGGATGGTATAAAGATGTGGTATTTGCTTTACAACATCACAAAGCTCCCGCTGATCTGACAAAATCCAAGCAAGGTTTGTGAAGTTGAAATCTTTGAGATATTTTATATTTGACAGAAATCTATCTTGGAAAGATACAGGAGGAATTTTGCTGAATTGTTTACTTGAAGAGGAGGCTGAAAAAGTCATTGAAGAATTCCATAAAGGTGATTGCGGAGGACACCATTATCGGAAATCTACAACAAATAAGATTCTAAGAGTGGGATATTTTTGGCCAACAATGTTTAAAGACATTTACAAAAGGGTTGCTACATGTCATGAATGCCAAATTTTTGAAGGAAAAAGAAAACGTGTACCTCTGCCTTTGGTACCTATCTATGTGGAAGCACCTTTCTAGTAGTGGAGGTTAGACTTTATTGGAGAAATGCATCCATCATCATTAGGACCACATCGCTGGATTCTTACAGGAACGGACTACTTCACCAAATGGATAGAGGCAATCCTAGCAAGGCAAGCTAATGATTCTGTAATTATTTATTTTCTAGAGAATAATATACTGTCTCAATTTGGCTGCCCGATGAAGATTATAACAAATAATGCTCAATCTTTCAAGTCTAAGAAAATGAACAATTTCTGTCATCAATACAACATCACTCTTGGACACTCTACAGCATACTATCCACAAGGAAATGGTCTTGCTGAATCATCAAATAAGAGTATTGTAAGAATCATCAGAAAGGTATTGCAGGAGAACAAGAAAGCTTGGCACTTAAAGCTGAAGTACGCCTTATAGGCTGATAGGATATGTACAAACAGATTAATTGGGACTTCATTGTATGAATTAGTTTATTCTGCTAAAGATGTTTTTCTGACATCACTTTGGGTACCGGTCATGAAATTAATTCAAGGACTTGAAGAAGAACCAAATGCCATACAGAGAAGGATAAACTAGCTGATAGCTTTGTAGGGAAAGAGGAATGAAGTCTATGACAACCATCAACATGCTCAAAACAGAATTAAAAATACATTTGACAGGAAGATTAAAGAAGACAATTTTTTAATACAAGACAAAGCGCTAAAATGGGAGGCCAAAATTGAGGAAAAGGAAAAGTATGGTAGGTTTGAGAATTTATGAAAGGGTCCTTTTAATATTGCTAGTTTTCATGGGAACAACACTTGTATATTGCAGGAAATTGATGGAGGATAATATGCTGGAGGGCTTGTCAATGGCAGGTTCCTAAAGCATTATACTTGTTGAAGTTTTATCAATCACTCCTGACATTGTATATATTCCAGCTTTGTCAGTTTTTGTTGCTAATAATGATACGCTGAAATAGATAACTTAAGCTCGAGTTGAAGGCCCAACAGTTTGAAGAAGATGCTTGTCAAATCAAATAAAAGTATTTATGTTTTACCAAAAAATGGATAGCACTGGAGCTACAAGTTCTTAGTGTGCCATAGGGGTACACTATCCCAAGTGGAGCCACTGTTATCACCAAAATAAGGGTTTACATTGTTCTTAGTCATGGTCTTAGATAAGTGTCAAGTCACCCCATGTTTAAATGGGTAGGTGATAGGTTAGGAGTCTCAAAGGTCTCATTTTTTATATCCAAATAAAGTCTAACAACCTTATTCCATGTTTCATGAGTCTTACATTCTTTTTAGAAACTCATAACTTAAACCATTTTGAAAATTTTTGGAATTAGCCCCGAAACCATGTTTTCATAGTGTAGACAGTGTAAAATGTTTGTTTTGCGCTACGAAAACACTACTATTTTCGTAGCACTTTTCCCTATGCGTTGCGAAAGTGCAGATTCGTAGAACAGTCTTGTCAAAACATCAATCCATTAAGATTCCGTAAATAAACCCTCAAAACATCAATCCATTAAGATTCCATGAAAACCCTCAAACAGAATCGTTTTTCGAACGACAAGCTTTTGGTAATTTCTTACCAAGGTTTCTCTCATCCATAATTCAAGTGAGGCTAACTACCATAAGCAAGCGAGGCTGACCACCATAGGCAAGTGAGGATCATCAACGGAATTTCAAGCAAGACTAGTTTGTTACAGGAATTCAGAAGTAAAGATGACATAAGAGAAGAAAAGTCACATATCTGGTCATTGTTTAAGAATAGAGCCTGAAAGCACCAAGGTCTTAGTCAGAGATAAATTAGTTGTAGAATCCTTCAAGAAAGTAGGATGTTGGAAGTTTTGTAAAAAATTGTAGGGAAGACATACTCAGGTGACAAAGGCGTTTTCACTATACATTTAACTGGCTCAAGCACAAAGGTTGGAATCCTAAACTTGCAAATTTCTCTAGAGATCATAGTTTTGGTGACAAAGATTCCTAGGGGGCAAGATATATGGTTCAAGAACTTCAGATTTGACATGGAACCATGTAAAGTGTTTCTAAAGCCAGAGTTCGTAAAAACAGACTTAACCAAGGCAGTTCCTAGGAACTACATTAAGGACAGTTATGCCAACTTTCTCTTCAGCATTCAATGTTATTTTACCTGTGAGGGAAGATATCAAAAGGTTTATTCATATCATTTTAAACTTCTGTTGCATTTTACTGGTATGATTTATTTAGATTTTCCTTACTTCCTGTATCGAAGTGTAGCTAAGATGGCAGATAAAGTGCAATTGAAATCTCAAGGACATGAAACTTCCCTGTTTCATCATGGTCCAATTAAACTGATAGTTCTACTTGAACTCAAAAGGATCAACAAAGAATGGTCTTCATTTTTGTTTTTATGTGATTTTGGAGCGGAAAATTAGGATGTAGGCATTAGCCCTAAGGTTAAAGGAACTCCATGAGCAGAAATCGGCAAGTCTGTAATGTCCAGGGCAAAAGGATTTGTTAAGTTGAAACCTAGGAAGCAAGTGAAAGAGCAAGTAAGCAAAACACTAGTAGTTATTCTTGAAATTCCTAAGTCTACAAAGGAAAAGATATCTGAGGTTAAAGGAATGAAACAAGAACAGTTAGCTAACAAACCAGTTCAAAGGAGAATGACTAGAAGTCAAATTGCAAATGAGAGGGGTAAATCAGTGATCTCGGGAGAAATTTCAAGCTTGAAGGGTGATTTAAATGATATTTTAAAAGCCATTGATATTGTAGAATCCCCTTTGTTGCAGGCATATGTCAAAGAATTTGATAAAGGAAGGTCAAAGAAAATGAGACCCTCCAAGAAATTGGAATTTGAGGATGATGTTACAACATTTATTTTCAAGCCGAAAAAGCCCTTAACCAGGCAATCCAAAAAGATGCAAGAGTCCAATATTGAGTTAGGGAAAACAAAAGAAGCTTCTACTGTTCAGGAAGAGTTGGTAGAGTTTTCATCACCAAGACCTGAAGATGACAAAAACAAAGTTTTTTCCACTCAAACAGAAAAAGCCAGTTATGAAGAAATGGAAGGAAAGTTAAGAGAAACTAATAATGAAATTATTAGACTAAGGATAAAAGCAAGAAGGCATGCTGCTGAAAAGACAGATTTCAAAAGGGTAAAGGCTCTCTGAGAAGTTGAAAATGTTTCCAAACCAGAAATAGTCAGCAGTGAAATTCAGTACTTTACTTGGACTGTTCCTACAATCAGAGAAGCCAGATTTGTAAGGGGGATAATGCTTCGTTGAGAGCTACTAACAGGGGATTGAAAAGACAAATTGAAGACCTAGAAATACAATTAACAAAAGTTGAAGAAAGGCTACAACAATAATGAAACAAGGTGATGAAAAAAGGGCAGTAAAGGATATATCTTAAAACAGTTTTGTTATTAAAAAGAAGGTCATCTTTGAAGAAGAAGATATTATAAGGTTAAGTTGTTTTGTTTTTGGTGATCATATCAGTCTTTATGAAATATTGGAAAATTCCCAAACTGCAGATTTTTGAAGGTCGTGTTGAAAAAAGAGCATACACAGTAGTTTCGTAGTGCGCTACGAAATTGCTGAAGGTGACTTTTTAGCACTTTATAGATGAATTTCGAAGGTAAGGTCGAATAAATTCCAAGTTTTGATGATTGCTGGTAGACATATGAGGATCATTGATGAAGTTTCAGATGGTAGTGATGCAGAATGGTTCAAAGAAGTATTCTATAAGTGATATAAAAGCTGTGCTACGAAAACAGGCTATTTTCTTAGCACAATCATGTTTTATTCTCTTTTTCATCTATTCGAGATTCCCTTTCTTGCACAGGTGGACAAATGAAGTTTAAATGGATTACTAACACATGCCACATATGAAACTTCTCGAAGATAAGCATAAAGGATTAAGAGCCCTAAAAGGAGGAACTTTGTCTCCTTGTTTTCAGGACAATTAGGTCATGACTCAGCAGGGCTTGCAATAATACTGGAGACATAATCAAGCCCAAAGACATGGATTGGAAGTTGATTAAAGAATGTATTTAATTCATAGATAAGGTTGTTGAAATCATGTTTTAGGATTTTCACTCCTATTTGTATTAGGACTCTTAAATACAGCTAGCTGTCAAGTTGTAATTATGTAGTTTGTTTTATGAATAGATATGTGTCAATGTTAGGAATTCGAATTCCCCTAAAGATAGATCATAGTATCCAAGGTTATAAAAACTCTATATAAAGCTTGAGAATCAAATTCCTCAGGATTGGTAATTTCATTAGCAAAAGAAAGTTGTGTTATTGTAAGAAACTATGGTTTTTCAAACTTAATACAGAGATCATTTTGACTTCTCAAGATTCACAAGGAGTTTATGTGTTTGATGTTCTTATGGACTTTTTCAATTACTTATTTGCAGTGGTATGAGTTTGTGATAGTAAGAATTCATTGGAAAATGCTCTAAATTCCTTCACATGCTTGTAAACTATGTTGATTCACTGTGTTACTATTTTATTTATAAACCTAAAATCTAGGTGCCTTGACTTCCATGATTTTCTAATCATGTTGTTTTGTTGAAGACTATCTTGACTCCATAGCCCAATAGATATTTGCTAATCTTTGATTCAACTAGTCAACCAGTTATACATTTGTCCATTTTGTTCCTAGAGTTAGCCATCTAATCATTAATAAAAAATCTTAAACCTATTGAGAGAGCCTTGTCAGGTTGAGGAGGCTAAGCCTCAACCAAAAGATTGATTTGAAAGAGTTACTCAGAGTCTACTTGATCAGTAGCCTATCAGGGTCAGATTTTGTGATAGTAGTAGGGTCCCAAATTCTTGGCGACAATCTTCTAATGCAACAGTATGACTGTCCGTATATTGTCTTGTCATTCTTTATTTATCGACGAGACTTTTTTGTGTGATTTTGTGTTCTAGTATTTTGATCTCCGTGTCCGTTGACATGCTTTTCTTCCTTAGTCATACCTAATCCTCTTCGAATTCGCAAAGCTTAAGGTTCCCTCACCGAATGGCTTCCTGAATCCGCATATGTTCACCCTCGTGTAACTGCATAATTCGTTCGTTCTGGTCCTCACATACTGTCCCAATTGTGGGAGCTATTGCGTGAGGATTCCTTTCCTCCAAAATTATGGTCTCGACCCTGCTCCTCATCTTCGGAATCATCTCCGCGCTTAGGTTTTTCCACATGGCCCTATAGGCCCATCAGACCGTTCGTACGCGCAAGTCCTAATCAATTCGTCTTGCCTGGTGAACTCTATTTAGGATTCCACATACCTTCTTGAATACTTCTACATGGAATGTTTGTGGTGCACATCACCCCTCCTACTACTATGTCCTGTTCTAATTTTCAATCCTTACTTTGGGGTGTGCTTGAGTGGGCTGCACAACACACGTCTGTACCCATCGACACAGGTGGGTGCACAAGTTGCTCTGTCCTTGCTTCCCAACTCTCATTTGAAGTTGGGGGCTTCCAAACCATAGGCGCATTATCTTTCTACATCTGCGCCAGTCCTCAACATTTCCTTGATGTGTACCCCACCATCTTGTGGGTGTTGCACATAGTGCCTGCTTCAACGCATCAAACCGCTGTTGTTCTAGTACTGCGCTTTTGAATTTGCTCAGGAACTCATCCACCTCTTTCAATTCATCATATGTCAGCATCTCTCTCGCTTTCGTTGTCACACAACACAGTGATCTAACCATCATGTTGAAATTCAGTGTTGTCACTTTGTGCAATCGATTCTGCTAGCGCTCTACTTCTTCATCTAAATCTGAAGTGCAGGAGCTTTCATGCTCCCACGAGATCCTCCCATCTATAGTCGGATTCACCCAATCCTGGTCTTGCACAGTTATCTTGTAAATATAATTGAGATCATCGTTGCTTTCATCGTCACACACTAGTTCAATGTAGTGCACTCCTTCGACTAGTCCAGTGGGACTATTACGCATAGTGACTTCTTCTCGAAGGTCATTTTGTACTTCTTCAGATTGATGACTCTATTCATATTGGTGGCATAGTCTATTCCTAACAACGTGGGATAGGGATTGTTGTCATCAACAATCTCCATCACTTCAAAATTTGTCTGTGTGCTCATGCCTCAATATCAACTATTACCCCTTGCAACCAGGGAAAAAATATTTTGTTGGTTCGCCATTCATAATTGAATAGGGGACCACTGTAACACAGGCCTGCCATGCGTTCCCATGTTTCCTTCGGTAATACATTTGCGTCTAAACCCAGATCTAGGATTACCTGATCCATTTCATATTCCCCAATCTGTGCAGTCAACCTCATTTCCCTTCCAGTGTGCAATGCATGCTTCCCCAATTTTCGAACGATGCGAGGTTCCCCTTACCCCACGCGCCAGGTGATCGGTTCATGTAGTCCTTTAAAAGCCTTGTTGTCATGCAGCAATTTCGTGCATGTCTCCAAAAAGGTAGTGAGCATTGAAGGGTCCATCCCTGGCTCTGGTTGATCCTTACTACTTGAAGTGGAGGCCTCCACGAAGCTCTTCTTAGCTTCCATGAATGTCTCCTTTGTGCATTCTAAGTCAAACTCGGGTTCCTTTATAGGAGCCTTGGGAACCCACGTACTTTCCTCTGGCTACTCCCCCTTATCCTCTCCCATGGTCGCACCACTTCTGAGCATCATGTTTACGTTTAGGTCCTCTTCGCTTGGCTTAGACCTCATCATTTGTATATTCTGAGTTGGGGGAGGCTGAAATACCCCTTTTTCGTGTATCTTTGTGATCAACATTGGATAGTCTATTGTTTCATGATCAAACTGAGCATAATATGTACAGGATATTCTCCTCGGGTTAGTACAGTCACAGGCATAGTTACCTGGTCCTCCGCAATTGTAACAAATTAATTGTCCGTGACCCCTTCCTGGTTCCATTCGACCCCGTCCCCGACATCACCCCTGAAAGCTAGCATGTGCCATCCCCACATTTGGGTCAAGGGCTCACATTTTGGTCTGCATCCTATAGGCTGGGGTCCGATTCATCATTAGCTCATAACTATGGCAAGTGCACTCATCGTGGCCTACTGACCTGCAGAAATTACAAAATAATTGTTGGGGTGTCTATGTATATTTTTGCAGCAAATGACAATTGTTTGTCGTGTGTTTCCCTCCTATCTGATAGATCACACACCATAAAGTGGGTTCCGCACTTGTCTGTGCTTGCGCCTCCAGCCCCAACGGCATTGGCCCTCCTCCTACCAAGTAGTTCATGAACACTGGACAATGATCCTTGTCATGGCCCTGGCCTTTGCATTTTATGCACCATACTTCCTCACGCACCTCTGGCCACGGTGCGCTATCCTACTTCGAGCTTTGCATTTCCAAACACTGATTTTTTAGCTGTGCGTGGATTTGTTGAACTCCCAACCCAGGGTCTTGTATCGAGGTCTCATGTAATCTCATCTCCATTTCGAACGCTTCGATCTGGGTAGGAAGTTTCTGTTGTGACAACGTCATCCTCAAGTGTAGTGCCAGAGATGCTACAAACCATGTGCAATGTTGTGCATCTATCAACATCATATTGGCTTCGCGGATCGTACTCTTCAGCCATTGATCGAGATCCCAGTGAGTCTCACCCAGGAGCATCGCAATCTCTTTAAACTCGATGATTGATTTTGTTTCTAACTTTGGCCTGCTAAATTCCCTATTCAACTCATTCTGGATCTCTGCTATCCCTGCGTTTGGGTGGCTGTTAGAGTGCCTGATATACCATGTTAATGCACAATCCTACAGTGCACTCACCAATGTAGCCTTCTTAATGTTGTCATCCGTGATGCCTTGTGCTTCCCATACTGCTCTTACCACGAACCAGAATTGGTCCGCATCGTCATTCCCTACTCCTCTAAACACTGCTAGTTTGATCGCACTCGCCATACTGAACTGTGGAGGTGGAGTGGGTGGAGATGGAGGTGAGGGAGGTGAAGTGGGTGGTGGTGTGAGTGGAGGTGGGAACCGCAAAATCTACTGCCTTATCAAACTGACCATGCTTCTCGGAGAAACCTTCACGAGATCATCCTCACACTCCTGCGAGAGTGAAACTAAGGGACTATTTTCTAATTCTTCATTGCTTCCACTTCTATAGATCTTTCTACTCCACGTAGTCCCAAACATTAATTTATTCGCATAACCCGCTTTTCACATAACAATATCTTAATCCAGGTTTTCAAAGATTTAATATACTTACCTCACGGTCCCTTGAGAAAACATCGCTCTGCCTCATTGTAACTAATGGTCGTGTCCACCGCAAACTCAGTGATAAATTCTCCTATTATTCAGTCGAGCTAGTGGTCCACGGCTCGCGCTATCTTATCCTCTGATTCTTCTAGTTTGTGCACTAGCTCCGGAGTCCGCACTATCGATTGGTTGAGCCTACACCTTCCCTGGCTGTCAGCTAACCTCACGATCCACTCATATAGCTCAGACAGAAAGGATGTAAAGAAAATCTCGTGGATTTCCATATGCACGTAGAGATCCAACCACTTTTTCTGAGATACTTGTGGAGTTTTGTTTTCCTGTGTCACGAACTCGTGAATCTTCTTGTCCAACCACTCTTCAATTTCCTTCTTTGTTATCTAGTGGCATGATATCAAACATCCCTTATGCATATCCCGGTCCTGGCAACGAAACCATTTGTTGGCTTAGTGGGGCCTAACCCAGGTTTGGAAGTGATTGAGCCAAGCAAATTCTGGTACTACTGGCCCTTTCAGCAAGAGTCCGCAGAGAGCGGACTGAGGTCTGACCCGAAGTAGTATGGGAGGGTGCTAGAGCCAAGTTTTTTCACCCTAGGGATGTCTGATATGTGGTGATTGGTACGCGGTTGAATCTTCACACTTACTGCGCCACGTGCACCTGCGGGCACCCCGCGCCTTGTGATAATGTCTTCGTGTGGTTCCAGCCACAGCGTGACCCGTGTTATTTACCCAAGTCTTCCTTACTTAGTCTTCATTTGCTGATTACTTAGATTAAATTCACATATAAGCATTCATGCAAGTATTCATTAAGTGTTCACAGTAAATAAATAGAGTAAAGTAATGAATAACATCAACATAAGGATTCCAAAACAGATGCATAGAATAAACTTCTCTTTACTATCTTTCAATCCCAAGTATAGACTGGACTCCGCCCTGTGCACTCAGCTGCGGACTCTACTAGGCCTCTGCGCACTTAGCTGCAAAGCCTCATCCTACTACTACTACCCAACACACTTCAGCTTTCACTCTATTCTTTTACCATGCCTTTGCTATTCCATCTATTCTCTTCTTTTTTCTCTATCTAGCTATCTTTACAATTAGAGCCTTGCTCTATTTATACAATCTCATGGTCTGCGGACCATGGGTAGGCTGACACAACTTTACATTTTTTTACAATTCTTAGGGTGGACAACCCTATGGCTCATCCTAGACTTTCGGGTTTCGTACCCGCACTTCGTGGAGTCTTACAATACAATTGACCAAAACTTGGGCTTTGGGCCCCAAAACTGTAGAAATTTCACCTGTAGAACAAATCGATATATGCAATGTCCTAAAGCATAATACTTGTTCTAATTCTACAAAACATTAAGTAGAAGCATAATCGAATTCATGAGCAACATCAAGTAGAAACATGCATAACTGATCAAGAGAAATAATCACACATAACACAAGATATATCCAGGGGAAAGCACCAGCATTAAATCCCAAACAAGTATTATCAATCAAGTGGAAATCCTCTTCACAATACAAAAAGAATTAGCTCTCAAGCTATTAAGTTCTCAATGAACTATGAAGATATATGAAGATATGTCTCATGAACTAACCAAGCCCTGTATATAAAGGCTTTACCTATGGTCCAATCCCTATTTCCTTGCACAATTTACTTAGGAAATAATAGCAAAAGCATATGCAATTAATTCCAAACATACCAAGTCAACGTATGGTCCAACTACGCAATCTTTGAGGGCACTATTTCCTCAACCATGCAAAAACTACTTACTAGAAATAGTTAAGCATCTGATAGTACACTGTCCCACATCTGATCTCAATTGGGTCTCTGACAGAACTGACATGCAAAGTTATCCATGAGTGAATCCTCAGTTATCTAAAATAATAGTTGTCATATGCATGCAAGCATTAACAAACTATATTTATTATTTTAACAACTTGTTAAAATAATCTAACTGGACTTGACTAGTTAGAACTAAGTCAACTGATTCTCTCATTATAGAACTCATACTTATTTCCTCAATCAAGGATAAATTCCTCAATCAGTGGGACAACTCGTGCATGCTCACAAAGACTTCAAATTTGAATTTCCTTAACTAATTAACTCAACTGAATTAATTAATTAATATTTCCAACTACTGTTAAGACCAAAATTAATTTTATTTCCTATAGATAGACTAGGGACTGCTATAAATAGGAAGGGACTGCTACTGCAACATCTCCATGCATCTCGCACCATTGCACACTTCTCTGTGCCACATAGCACTGTGAAAAACACTTGTGCCTATCGCATTGCTGCAACCTGCTAGCTATGCGCTGTCCTAGGATTCCCTCCACTGTAGCTCTCTCTGCCACTCCAGCCACATTTGTCTCTACCCAATTAGTTAGTTTCTACTACTTCACATTGGGGCTCCTGTAGCAAGGTCTCATCCAAGAGGTTGGATACCTCAAGGATCCTGCCCCTCCTCCTTTGGATGATCGCTCATGTGATCCGTCAGCCCACCTGGCTCAAATTTTCCCCCTACTCGAGGTATGGCTGCATGAGTATATGTCTCTACTCGATCTCCACTTAGCTTCTCCTGTTGTGGTTACTCCACAACCTCTTGAAGGTGCTGCACCAATCGTGGCTCCTCCACAATCATTTGAGACTTCTTCTGGCTCTACATGTTGAGAGGTAATATACCCTCCCTCTCAACCACCAAGTCTCCATCAGTTGTCTTGCTGCTCAAAGATTTTCATGCATCTTGAACCTTAACAGCATGTAGGTTCTTGACTCGTGAACCAATCTGCTTCACTTGTCTAGTGATGATATGTCTAAGGAAAACATTTCCCTTACTAAAGACTACATCATAGCCTCTGTCTTCCAACATCCCGGTCGACACGAAGTTTCTCTTTAGTCCTGGTACATACTTGACATCGGTCAAGGTAAGGCAAGATCCATGCTCCCTCTGAAAAATAACCGTGCCTACACGTGAGACACTATACTTCTCATCATTACCCATCACTATGAGTATCTGGAGATATTTCTCCTCCAAAGTACTGAACAAACTCTTGTCACCGGTCATGTGGAAAGAAGCTCCACTATCAAGAAACCAACCACTTCCCACCATGGATGAAACCATGCATACGAAGAGCGTGAAATCCAACTCAAACTATGAAGCAAGTGCCTCACCTTCAGATCCTTCCCCGGATCCCTTCTTGGATTTCCTCTGTGGACAATCTACAGCATAATGGCCCACCTCATGACAACGAAAGCATCGCACTTTCAATTTGTCAAACTTCTTCCCATCATTGGAAGAACTCGATTCAGAAAGAGAAACCTTCTCCTTCCCCTTCTTCGCCTTACTCACTAAGGCACAGTTCTCCTCATCATGCATGGATGAAGAACTATCTCTGGTGCTCCGTCTGATCTCCTCCTACATCAAATTTGTCCATAGTCATTCCCAATCTGGTAGTTTCTCCCTTCCATTCATGAAGTCTTGGTAGCTATGCCATCTCTTAGGAATGCCAAGGAGTGCTAGACTCACCATATCCTCATCCAATGTCATGACCCATACACTTGCAAGCTCATCTCTGCATGTGATGAGCTTGGTCAGATACATAGAGATCATCTCATCCCTTTCACACTTGATCTTTCAAAGTTTGTCCTTCACTGCCAACTTCCTTTGATCACTGCTATTTTGATATAAATCTTTCAATGTTTTCCACATTGCATGCAGAGTCTCCTTCCCATGGAGGCTCGAGACAATGTGATCTCACACTCCCTCTAAGAGAACTCTCCTAGCTCTAGCCACACACTTCCTCCATTCCACCTACTCAGTCTTGTCAGTAGGCTTAGGAATTTGTTGATAAATGAAATCCTTAAGGCCATTATCTTCCAAAATTGCCTCCATGCGATCCTTCCAAGCTATATAGTTTGAGCTGCCATGAAGGGCATACTCAAGCCTCAAACCATAGAGTGCCATCGATGGAATAGATGTGATAAGAACTTGAGATCTATATCCCGAATAATAAACTTTGAATTTTTCCTAATAGTATAATGTTCTTGCTTGATCACATGTGCTTCGATACCATGTAGAAATTTCACCTGTAGAACAAAACGATATATTAATGTCCTAAAGCATAATACTTTTTCTACTTCTACAAAACATTAAGAGGGAGCATAATCAAAGTAGAAACATGCATAACCGATCAAGAGAAATAATCACACATAACACAAGATAGATGCAAGGGAAAGTACCAACATAAAACCCCAACCACGTATTATTAATCAAGTGGAAATCCTCTTCACAATACAAAAACAATTAGCTCTCAAGCTATTCAATTCTCAATGAACTATGAAGATATATGAAGATATGTCTCATGAACTAACCAAGCCCTGTATATAAAGGCTTTACCTATGGTCCAATCCCTATTTCCTTGCACAATTTTCTTAGGAAATAATAGCAAAAGCATATGCAATTAATTCCAAACATACCAAGTCAACCTATGGTCCAACTACGCAATCCTTGAGGACACTAGTTCCTCAAGCATGCAAAAACTACTTACTAGAAATAGTCAAGCATTTGATAGTACACTGTCCCACATCTGATCTCAATTGGGTCTCTGACAGAACTGACATGCAACAATTATCCATGAGTGAATTCTCAGTTATCTAAAATAGTAGTTGTCACATGCATGCAAGCATTTACAAACTATATTTTATTATTTTAACAACTTGTTAAAATAATCTAACTAGACTTGACTAGTTAGAACTAAGTCAACTGATTCTCTAATTATAGAACTCATACTTATTCCCTCAATAAGGATAAATTCCTCAATCAGTGGGACAACTCATGTGCATGTTCACAAAGACTTCAAATTCGAATTTCCTTAACTAATTAACTCAACTGAATTAATTATTTAATATTTCTAACTGTTGTTAAGACCAAAATTAATTTTATTTCCTATAGATAGACTAGGGACTGCTATAAATTGGAAGGGACCCATAAACACTATTTTTAGAACTTTGTATTTTTAGCATTTCACCTCTCACCCAATGTGGCCAATGACCTCACTAGCCAAACTTCTATTTTTAGACATGCTATTTTTAGCAGGTCTATTTTAGCACATTCTAATATTAACATTTATTTTTGCACATTTTTCAACAAAAACCTGCTGTGGAGATCCCATGCCCAACACTTAGGCAACAACTTTGTGTCTTGAACCTATCATGGGAAAGATCAAATATATTTAGTTTGAGCCTTCATGGATGAAAATATTAGTTGAAGAAATAAAATGGGGTTGACAACAACCAAGCAACAAAATTGAGTTGAGCACTGAAAAATCTTGCGTTGGAATGATCTACTATCATGCAAAAGGATTTTAATGAACTAAACCTTCAGTGATTTATGAAATTTGAAAAAAAAGGAAAGAATGAGATAACTATAACTTGTGTTTTACCTCCCAACACCACAGACAAGTTTTAGATTCATCTTCGAGAACATCAGCATCTTCTTTTGGAATGCCATAGAAAGGACATTGTCCAATAAGCAGCATTGAACTTCTTAAAACTGCCAGTCTAATCTCTGCTCCTCCATTTTGATCTATTTTGTCCTTCAACTTCTCAAATCTGTTGCACTAGTTTTGAGTATGGAAGCCTACTTTCTTCCGGAAATCGTGCAACAATTACATTGGCATTGTTGCTATCCCTATCCACGATTTCATCAAAGCCTTAACGGCTATATTTTTCAAACCCTTCACTGAAATAATGGATCAGTGAAGAAACTTCCTGCTTTAGACTCGAAGCCTATGGTTTCAAAAAATAAAGAACACTTTCTCTTCGATCCCTTTTTCATTGAAGGTGTACGTGACAATTATGAAACCTTTATTTTATTGTCGCTGCTGCCAGATGCCTTTACAAGACTGTTGGGGTTTATAGGGGTCATCATAATATCATTGATGCATAAAATATATTTCTCTTCAAAAGCTTTAGGCTCATTTAAGTGGCCCGATCTCTTAAGTTCTGTGGCTCCAGTACAAGGATTTACATCTAATTTAATGGTACAAGATTTCAAAAGCAATGAATCCAATTTCATGTTCTTAGACTTTGGCAGAAACATTGTTGTTTCTTCTACAGCTAGACCAAGGGAACGAGATGAATGTAAAGGTGAGAGCTTAGGCTTTATTCCATCGGAACTCAGAAACAAAGTTATAGCATTTTTCAGTGGTCGTCGAGGAGATTTTATAGGAAGAGACTCCTTTTTGTTGCATTTGCAGTTGGGATTGGAATTTAAACTTTTTTTGGGAGGTCGGCCATGAGATCTAGACGAAGGATTACAAAGTCGTGTCTCATTTTCAGTAACCGTTGATTTAAAAATCTTTTCTTTAGTGTTATTTTCCACCTTCCCCCTTGTACAATGCTTGACATAGAAACAACTTCAACCATCTTGGATACCAACTCGGATTTCAGAAAAGCAGCCACCGCAGGAGCAAGCCTATTAAAAAATTAAAATAATTTATTAATGAGAAGGGTTTTCATACCTGATATTCATAATTTACTGTGATTTCATGGGTGAATGCTTTCATAATGGCCAGGAGCAGAACTAATAGAGTGCTCAGGATTGCATAGTAAAAACCATATCTTTCTAAAATATCAATATTTAACTTCCAATCCCTACAAAATGCACATCCACAGTATCGACGAAGTATCAAAAACTTGATTCAATGATTGAATTGAGTAACATGGATATGGGTGAATTTAGTATTTCAGACCTCATTGAAGAATGGAAAGGTAAGGACTGAGGAAAGACACTAGATCAGGAAAAAGTTATTTATACAGACATATCTGCAGCTAAAAAATAAAACGAATGTGACTTCAAAGTGAGCAAATTCATCTCTAACAAGTCTAGGAATTCAAACAAAAAGCTTCAAAGATAGTCCATGATCTAAATTGGATCATTGTATTATTTTTCATCCATCTTAACACTTTCAAAGTGGAAAAAAGTGGAGGTATTAGTACATCAAAGCATTTTTACCAACGGTCCTAGTTTGAAAGAAAATGGGTCAAAAACTCTAGGAGCCATTTTTAGGCTTTCAATGAGAAATTTGTGTAGTCCCAACCATATTATGGATCTAGGTTCCATAATTTGCACATTGATACCTCTCTAACAATGCAAGGATCACCTTAATCAGAGATCATATGAAAAAGTTATGCCTCTCGAAAGTTGACATATTGAAATTGAACACCATAATTCATAGGATGCCATATTAGGCCCCACTATTCATGGAAAAGGGGCTAACCATCTGATCATGATGAAGAAAACACAAGAAGATCCAATGTTGTAACTCTATTTAAGAGTTGAAAGAGCCTAGACTAACCACTAGTAGGCTATCAAACGATGTTATAACTAGGTCACTACAAAAAACATTTATGCCTCATGCCAACAATGGAAGGAAAGTCCATGAACAATAACGAACTAGATGGGTGAATTTGGGGGGTATATAAAATCTTTGAAATTGATCCTTATTTTATATTGTTTAGGTCAAGTCTTCAATATTATTGAACATTGGATCCTTAAAAGGCTAGTATGTAGAAATACAAGTCAACAAGTTAATCTATTTAACATTTATGGTTATGTTCATCATAGAGAGGAATTTGAGTGTTGGCAGTATGAGAAATGAAGGGAATTATTTATATATATAATAGTATTATAGCAAGAGATTTTTATTCGTTTGCATTTCAAAGATGAAAAAAGAATGAGAAATCATTATTTGGGATCAATTTAGAGAAAAGGTGCACTAGATTTTAGATAGAGATCTAGTATATATAAAGTTAAAACAGTGAAAATGTACATGGAAGAATTAAAGGGCTAGGCCAAGAGGCATTGTGGCCATCTTGGATTAGTTTTTAATATGTAGTGGGCTTCTTATGAAGAAAATGGAAATTGGACCCAATTTCTCTTTTGTTATAGTGGACCCAAAAATATGGGCCTCCTCCCTTTGATTTAATCCTCTATGGCTTCAAGATCAAAGATATATTTCCATTATAAAAGAAACATGGAAACAATAGGTTCAAGGGTCTCCCTGCTATGTTTGGGAGGTAAAAATAGAGGAACAAAATCAACAATAAAATAATAGGGAGAGAAATATTAATTTCCTCTACAACATTAAATTCATAACATTAAAAAATGATGGTGTGTTTCCAACTAGACCTTAATCATTTCCAATGTTCCGATTTTGTTATGGTATGCCTCACCTGAGTATCGTGTCAGAGATAATTACAAGTTTCACTTGAATTTGGCAAAATAGATATCCATCACACCTAGAACCTAAGCCCAAGGAAGGCCTTGTTATGCAATGCAACACCAACTCCAAGAAATTTTTTTCTTTGCAACTTTCAAAAACCATAAGTAAAAAATGAAAATTAGATAAGATGATGCAAAGAAGACACATAATGGGCTAAATTCCAATAAAATCATTTAAAACATGGATATCAAAAACAAGCAAGGGTAGTGTTGTGCGCCAACCAAACAAAATAGATCTCCATGTATACTAATCGTATGTATAGTTTAGGGTTCACGCAATGGGAACGTGTTATGTCTAGCTCTGCATTTTTGAAGTGATGCAAATAACATAATTGTGTGCATGAATGATCACACTGAGGCCATCCTAATAGTCAAATCCATCCAACATTTATTATGGACATTAAATCATAATGCTCATGCATTATTTCTAATAGAAGAAAAGAAAAGATAAGATTAAAAAATAATAACCTACAAACTTCAATGTAGCAAGGGTTTTTTGGTAAGAAGTTGAATTGTATAAGCATCCATACACCATGGAATTTGAGAATAACAAAAACTAATTAGAAGAAATTTCACACAGGAAAAATTTCTAAAGAGATTGTTATTGCCAAAAGCATGTCCAACATAAAACAGGCCCTTGTCATCTTTGTCTATGTCCATTACATGGCTCGCAAGACCAATCGGGTAGAGAATTTAGGCCCATCACTTCTCTACCAAAGTACACCCTCTGCTTCCACTTCTTAATTCACTCACAGGCCTAATCGGGTAGAGAATTCGAACCCATCACTTCTCTACCAAATTATTCCCTCTGCTTCTCCCTCTTAATCCACTTTTGATTATCCTTAATCAAATTTCCTGCCAATCCCACACATTGCAACCAAACGATGTGCCAAAACAAAACATAAACCATTTAAACTATGGATATAAAGGTAGGGACAAATGAAATGTCTTCTCTTATTTTCTTTTATAGATTTATAATTTTAATTATTTTAATTATTGTGGTTTATATGGAAAGTAGTGTAATGCATCATCAAGTTGTATAGGGTTGGGCTGGAAGAAATAACTTTTATGTATTCAAATATATGGTAGGAAGAGTTGGATGCAAAAATATATTTGGAATCATGTATATGGTATGTCTTGGTTAAATACTAGATGAAATAAGGACTCTTCCATATGGGTACTCGATGTATAGAAGTGTGATAGTTGTGCATAAAACCTGGTGATATTGATCAACATCCAATATGGTCTCTTGAAAAATGAAAATGATCCATGATAACTTTAGAGGGAGATGCAAATACCTTGATGGATACGAGGTTGAATCTTGTTGATTGATTCATTTCAGGAATATATTGATTGATGTTTGTAAGCTGAAGGGCATGGAAAAGGGAACTCTAAGAATTATGTGAAAATAAACCAAGTAAAGGGTTGTTGATCTTAGAGGAAGCAAGTAGTAGTATTTAATATCATGACTAAAGGTTTTTATGATTTGGTAACTCTAATATTTATGGTTTTTTTTTAGATGTGATTTGGCTACATGTTGTAGGAGTACATGCTAGAAATATAACAATTGAGATAATATATCTGCAGTTTTTTGGATTCACTCTTAAGAAAGGAAAACTCAAGTCTTGAAAAATCAAAAACCTTGTGTAGATCCTAGATTTGCCTCAGGCTGAAAAGGCAGGGTTCTAGGTCCACATCAAACCACGCTTAGCCTCGTAGCTAGCCCTACGAGGACAGGAGAGGGCTCTCTCCAGGTCAATATTAGCAAAAGATAATTGATGAGGCTCGAGATGACTGAAAGAGAAGCTAATTTTAGGCAAGGTATGAAGTAAAAGGGTTTGATTTAAGGTTTTGAGGATTTGGTGTTGAAACAGGGAAAGGAAAATTTGGGCTTGGGGATTGAGGCACAATTTTTGCAGAGGTCTGAATGGGGAAAAGAAGGTGATTGTCTTGATTCTTTTAAATGGAATGAATGGGTATATCAGACTAGTGAGGAGCTAAGGAGAGAAAGAAGGTTTCAAGAATTCTCCTTAAACATGTGAAAACATGGAAAATCAAACAAATTTAAAGGCAGAGAATAGAAATCAATGGATTCTACCTTAACACCTCATTTGTTCAATTGCAGAAGATGATAGTAAGAAAAATGATATACATAACAACTTACAATTACTAAGATAAGTGCACCATCAAAACATAAAGCCACATGGTTCCCAAACAGTGCTGCAAAACACTGGTCTTTCCTTGCCAAAAATGCAGAGAAAATATGTACAATAGTATGCCAAAGCAATCCCAAGTGTCCAACCCTGAAAATGACTAAGAGAATACATGATATAGACTAGCCCAACCCATTCCCTTTCCTCTAGGGGTCGAGCTCATCATTCTAGGAGATGTTTCAACCAATTCTAAACCAAGCACTGAAATCTAGGCAACCAAAACAACTTGCCTCTACATGTTAGGAAACTGATTCATTCATTAAATTTTCACTTGTTAGTGAATGAATCTTCTAGAACTAGTAAATAAGTGACAAAATTACATCATGTGTATCAAATTACATCAAGATAGATCAAAAATTACATCAAGAAGCAAAACTAGTCAAACTGGCCGGATTTCTGAGCTGGAAGGTGAAAAATTGGGCAACAATCCTCTGTGCGCCGCGCCAAAATCTGTGTGCGTCGCGCCACTTTGGAGCTGATTTTGAAGCACTTCCTAAAGTCCAAATTGAGCTCAAGTGTGCTTGTTGGAAATCCCTTTCTGTCTACTTTCCAGCCCAAGTGGAATTTTTGGATTTGGATGTCATTTAACCTTCCAAAACTACAATCTCCCAAGACTGCTTCTTGTGTGCTAAAATAGGGGCAGTGAGGTCATTTTTAGGGTGTTTTTGACCCTTTAGGCAACCCAAAACTTGATGAAATCCTTAGGTAATCCATGAGCATACATAAATTTCCATAACAAACCCAGAAATACAAAGTTTTCCTCCAGAAGATCTCCCAATTATAAGCGCGCGCCAAGTGGCGCTATGCGTAGGACTGAAAAACCTGTTTTTAAAGCCAAAAATTCAAAATTGACAAAATTTTCTCCAAATTCCTTGAAATTTGGGCTGGAAGTGCCTCATCAAGTGTGGTGGTCAACCAAAGAAGCTTTTCCCAAGATCTGAAGACAATCATGCTCTTTTTAGCTCTTTTGCTTCTTTGTTTCCTTCTTCATTTTTGCCTTCAAATTTCCTATTCGCGCCTTGGAACTCATATTGCATGCCTTGTAATGGAAAACAATGTGCCTCAACAATGCTTTGTCCTTATTGGCCTTTTCCAACATTATTTCTATGTGAATGTTGATTCTCTCGAGCCAAGACTCTGGATCATCATTAATCACTTGTTCCAATGTAGTGAACTCAATCCTCCTCCTTTGGGCAGCTTGGCAATTCTCACGGATATTTTGAAACTCCATGATTTCTTGCTAATCTTCAAGCTGTTTGTTCCTCTACTCTAAGTATTTGATGATCCACTTATCCCTCTCCAATTTGGGGGATAAGGCATTGATCTTTGTCTACTGCTCCTAAATGACCTCTCTAAGATGTGCAATTTGCAGGCCCATGTCGGTATCGTCGTCCTGAATGAGAATGAAGGCAGTCTCTCGCTCACCTGAAGGCCCCTCATCCTACATTAGCCTCTTGCCTTGGTCTTGTACCTACACTTGTGCTACTGATGATGGCAACGAGACCCCTTCCACCCCAGGTGGAGATAGTACTCGTCGTGTTGCTACAAACAATCCCCTTATGCCTCTCTGATAGGTAACATATGTCTGCACATCGTAGTCTCTACCTCTTGACCTCAACGCTGCTGTGAAGGTTCACCCGAATCATGAAAAACCTCCTGATGAGCCGTTGAAGCTGTGAAGAACTCATGGGAGATGAAGTCTTCCCATGTGATACCCTGCAGGCCAAGATGATGTACAAAAATGATCTTGATGAGCGCGTAGTGATAAATGTTGTTGTGTTGCTGTTTTGGACTCTTCCTCCACACAAGAGTCATCATCCTCTTGATGTTTTGGTACATGAAATATGGAATGCTCATGAATTTCACTCTTGTGAAATGCATCAATAACCTGATATGGTATGTATAGAGGCGTGAGAAGTGACCTTCACAACTGAAGTATCTGATAATGAGTCTCATCAACAGCGCATAACATTCCTTCAGAAACTGAAATGGGAACACTCTTGTGAGCTGCCTCAAATAGCTAGGCTTGATGTAAGGTTCATAATATGATTTATCCAGCTACTGCCCTGTGTTCCACTCTTCCCCTATATTCAGTATCCTGGTGGCCTGAGAGATGGTTTCTGGTGTCAAGGTAAAATCTACTCCAGCAAGAGTAACATGACTATCATGCAAATGTAAAATAAACAACCGAACTAACTCTTGATGATGCTGGACCTGAGTGATCATCTCACAATACTGAAAGCATGACATTTGCTGAAAGCATGTCATCGCAAGGGGGCAGGCCTGCAATTGTGTTAAGGAAGTAGGCTCTTCTCTGACATGTTTGCCACCTTTTCACGGCCTTCTCGGCACATTGAGCTCAGTGGATGAGTCACTCCCTTGCTAATACTCTTGCTCATATGATGAATCTATCTCTATCATAATGCTGCAATGTGTATGTTGAGTAGGTGTTTGGTTTGGCAAAGAGAAATAAGTGATGTGTTTTCAATGCCAATGTGCCACAGGAAAATGAGGGAATGTGAGGAAGAATATGGGAGGGGGAAAAGAAGATGATGGAGCTTTCCAAGTGACAATGTGCAACAGTGACTTTGAGGGATGTGGGAATGTAGGGATTTTGGAAGTGATATGGGAAAGGGAGAATGATAAGATCTTAGGATATGGAAAATGGGAAGCAGGGATGGGAGTTTAGAGGATAAGGGATCAGTTACAATGACAGGGATATGAGAAGGGAAGGGATCACAAGTAGGAAAACAAACTTGGCACCATAATTATAATTTGAAAACACCGATTCATCAACACCAAAGGAGCAACTTTTAATACATAGGGTTTATGTTCTCACACCATGAACCTTTGAATCTTCCCTCTAGACAACACCCCACACAAGTTAAATTTCAATGGAAGGACTCTTGAACTTACTTGGAGCAGAATAAATGGCTGTTTGTGAGCTTGGATGACAAAAGTAGCATGAAACTGACCTATTAGTTTTGTGCGTTGTGTTATCACTCAGGTTGTCCCTAGGCTCCTATTAGGGATATGACCGAGGTAACCACAAACCAATCTTCTGATTGCAGGTTCTAGCCCACCTGCAATCGGAGAGGGCTCTCTCCTTTTGATTCAACCTTAGTTGATGATTTTAGGCTAGCTTTCTGACTTCAAGGGAGTGTTGATTGTGATTGGGAAGAAGGTAGGATTCTCGAACAAAGAGGCACGGTAAGGTGTGATAAGTTTCGAACCATTGGGCATGGAGTCACAGATTGAGGCATGCAAGCGTTTTCTTGGTCACAAGGGGATACGGAGCGGGATAGCCACACATGGAATCATTTCATCATGCTGAAAAAGAGGAGAAGTGGATGAGTGGGATCCCGGAGCAGTTAAGAATTCCTAAGACATGCACTCATATGTGAAAGAAACAGCGTAAACTAGATCATCTAAGAATACAAGCTCATAACTGTTTCTGAAGAAAACATTGAAAAACGCAGAAATTGAACTTAAGGTGTATTGGAACAAATCTTAAGCTATTCTTTTTTCCTGCGATTTAGAAAGGCGGAAAGGTGATAAAAAACATAAAATAAAATAGAGGAGAAGAACACTTATTGGATCATGTAGAAGCACAGGAATTTCGTGATCATTCCTTGGCCAAGAGAAAACATCAAGTTGTTTCGCAATCCATGCTTTCAGCAATCTTTGATTATGGAAATTATGACAGTTACAGTGCAAGTCTCTGCTCAGAGAAAATGCTGGAAAGAAAAACTGACCAACAACTACTACCAACCAACCAACCCTTCACAATATCGCTTAGGGTGGTATTTATAAACAAAATATCGGAAAGACATCATTACAAGTGACCTTGAAAGGTCTGCTTAGAACTCTTCAAAAATCTAAATGCTGCTGGAATTAAATGCAAGTAAATCTTTTTGGCTGTGCTGGGGGCAGCTGGATCGGAACAGGTGATGAGGTGGCCCTTGGGGACCAGATGCGGTGCTGTTGGAGTGATTGTGCTTCGGGGCTGCAGTTCGGCTTTGGTGTGAATTGAATGTGCAATAATTATGATTTGAGAGCTTCAAGTAGTTTTTCCCTCCTTCTATGAATCTGCTGGAAGATATTAAATTTTCTCTTGCTTCGGGCCGCTGCTCAAAATATTCGCTGATACACTTCGCCACTACATTGATGGCTTCCGCCATCGACTGATACTCTTTGACACGCTTGATGCCTGCTGATTTGATCTGATACACTTTAAACTCTGTGATTGATCTGCTACTGTCTTTAAACCGGATCCTTTGGCACGATCGAGCGATTTTCAGGCTCTTTTGGCGCGCAATGGGTTCAGCAATCAGAAGATTCCCTGAAGATTCCTCGAAATGGCCTATTTCCCGTAGCGCTTCGCGCTAATCACGCATCGGAAACTGCCTCTGTTTCTTGATCTGGAGCTCCAAAGTGCGATTTTCTTCCTGCGCAAAGCTTTTTTTTGGCTTTCTGGCTGCTGATATAAGCATGGTGTCGGCTGTACGACGGATGACGTCAGCTGTGGGTCCTTGGTACAGAGCGACGTGGTGAGATACTGGATGTACTGTGGTGAAGAGACTCCGATGCGATATCACGATATCGCATCGGCAGGGAACGGGGGGAATTGGTTTGGAGACTTGGCGCTTGCGACTGCCGATCAGCGATATCGCAATATCGCATCGGCGGAGACGGAGAGGTGAATGGATTGGAAACTTGGCGTTTGTGATCGCCAACCGCCGATATTGTAATATCGCCTCAGCAGGGAATGGATGGGTGATGATTTGCATGAAGATGAGAGTGCGAGGGTGCGATGCGAAATGGCTTTAAGGAGAAAAGAGCAAGTAAGTGGGTGTGAAGGGCATTTGAGGTTTCGGAAGGGGTCCGGTTACCTCGGAGGGATTTTATACTTTGGAGGGAGTCCATCGTATCTGGGAGGTGGTTTTGGAGGTCAGGGGCTATTACTGAGTTTCAGATAAACTGAGCAATTCCCGGGAGTTATTATGGTTATTTTTCAACCAGGGGGAAGGATATTACATAGGGGGATTTTACTTAATATTAATAAGGGGATGGGAAGAATAGGGAGCTAAATAATAATGTTAGTGGTCAATATGGAGATGGAAAGAAAGCGCTAAGTTCGGGAGAGCTTAGGCTGTTACCAGGGGGTAGGACCATACTTTGGGAGAAAATATGGAACAACTTTGAGTAAAGCATATCTTTACTCAAGCCAGTGTTATGGAGATGATGGAACTTAAGAGGTGTCAAGCAGATCTTGACCTCTTTTGGGGAAGTTAGTTAATGATTGGGGAAAACAAAGAAGGGGAGTCAGTTATACCTCTTTTGAGCCTTTTTTGCTTACAAATCCTTGTTGATTATGTTATGCATGATATGATACCTGAAAACCTGGAACTGGTCAGCAATTCAACAGCCTCAGAACTACCTACCCAGCCTACTTGCCTAGCATTTTTTCTTCTTTTGTTTGGGGGTGCACTTAGACTTGCAAACCTGTCGTTCATTTTTCTTTTGATGCTTTCCTATCTACTTACTGCCCTTATTTCTTCTGGAGCCCAGATTAAGCTGTTGGGCTCGTCTGTTTCTCTACCTATCTAAGAATCTGCCAAGATTAAACTGTTTGGACATATTTACAATCTCTATATTCTAAAACAGGAAATTTAAACCTAGGGAGACCAAGATTAAACTGTTTGGATCTCCATTTAACTAAAAATAGCGATACCGAGATAACTTTACAAAATTTGAAGGCAATTGAATGAATTTGAAGTAGCCTTCTTCATTTGGAGACTGTTTGAGCAAATATGGAGCATTGTAGCAAGCAAAGTACGACATATTTGGCCTGTGAAATGCCAAACATGAAAAATGAATACCCTGCTGCAGCAGGAAGCTAATAGTGGCTCCACTCGGGGATGGCTTCTCCCTGTGAGAAGTCAAGAACAGTAGGCCAGAACGCCTTGGTTTTTAGTTTGTTGCTGTCTTCTGCAAAACTTATTTTCTCCGGCGGCTTCATTCCTTCTACCTACCTACCCTAACCAGCAGTTACTTTGCCGTGAGGTAAAATCAAACAACCAGTGCATCCATTTAAGCAACTATGAAACGAGATAAACTTGCTGACTGATCGTTTCTGAATGTAAAAGCATCATTCGAGCATATGCTTTTACAACCAAAATTGTGGCCTCTATCACTTGCTGCTGAAGCATACGATCTTCACTGAGAAAACATGTTAACAAAATTATGTTAAGCCGAAGTTCCATGTAGTCTTCGATTGGATCGATGAACTTACCCTGTGAGAGAACTTCTTCTGCTTCTTCTTGGACAGACGGGGCGGCTGCGTCCTCGGTGGTAAGCCTAGCAGTCGACCGTTCTGTCTTGTCAATAGAGTCATGCAGAGTTTGTGAATCAGCAGGTAGCAGCATCTTCTCCTCAGTTGAGGACGGGAGACTTTGGCATGACTCAGGATCTTTTGGGTCAGATGGAGCAGCTGCATCTTCGGTGATGAGCCTAGCAGATGATCCTTTTGTCTTTCCTTTGGAACCCAGATCACACAGAATCTGCAGGTCCTCAAGCAACAGTGTTCCCTCCTGAATAGGGGAATGGAGGCTTCGGCATAATTCCGGGTTCTTTAGGTCGGAAGGAGCAGCTGCATCTTCGGTAATGAGCCTAGCAGATGATCCTTCTGTCTTTCCCTTGGAACCTAGATCATACTCAATCTGCAATTCAGGAGACAACACTATTTCCTTGTGAACTGGAGGAGGAAGATTTTGGTAAAACTCTTGGGGGTTGCGGAAATCATGAGACTGTCTTTGAGCTCCCAAGAGTTCAATTTCACTCTCATATTTTTCCACAACAAACTCAAGGAAAAGTTTATTCCGGCCGCCTGGTATTTTTGACAATACCGCTCCCAGGATTTGGTCATTCTCTCTTATTGTTAATACATGGGGCACTTGGCTGTAACATTTGGTTCGTTCCTCAGTGGAGCCTTTGATTGAAATTGAAGTGGAGTCGCCAAGTGGATGTCTAGACTCTGAAGTGCCTGATCTCTGTCCACCATCAAAGATCAGAACTGAGCGTGACAAGCTTTGAAAAATAGGAGCACTTCCTCCAGTGGGGTTTAAAGATGAACAAAGTGCTTGAACCCCCAATGGAGTGCGCAAATACAAGTCGACCGAGGCTTTTACAAGTCAGTTTCTTCCTCTGTAGAGCTGCAGACTGGTTGCATTGATTTATCTGAGGAGTTCCCCAGGGGAGTTGCCATTATGTTATCACTCAGGTTGTCCCTAGGCTCCTATTAGGGATACGGCCGAGGTAACCACAAACCAATCTTCTGATTGTAGGTTCTAGCCCACCTGCAATCGGAGAGGGCTCTCTCCTTTTGATTCAACCTTAGTTGATGATTTTAGGCTAGCTTTCTGACTTCAAGGGAGTGTTAATTGTGATTGGGAAGAAGGTAGGATTCTCGAACAAAGAGGCACGGTAAGGTGTGATAAGTTTCGAACCATTGGGCATGGAGTCATAGATTGAGGCATGCAAGCGTTTTCTTGGTCACAAGGGGATACGGAGCAGGATAACCACACAGGATACAATACTCGGTCTGCTGAAAGTACGGAATGAACATCAGGGATGAAAGACAAAGGAGAATCATTTCATAATGCTGACAAAGAGGAGAAGTGGATGAGTGGGATCCCGGAGCAGTTAAGAATTCCTAAGACATGCACTCATATGTGAAAGAAACAACGTAAACCAGATCATCTAAGAATACAAGCTCATAATTGTTTCTGAAGAAAACATTGAAAAACGCAGAAATTGAACTTAAGGTGTATTGGAACAAATATTAAGCGATTCTTTTTTCCTGCGATTTAGAAAGGCGGAAAGGTGATAAAAAACATAAAATGAAACAGGGGAGAAGAACACTTATTGGATCATGTAGAAGCACAAGAATTCTGTGATCATTCCTTGGCCAAGAGAAAACATCAAGTTGTTTCGCAATCCATGCTTTCAGCAATCTTTGATTATGGAAATTATGACAGTTACAGTGCAAGTCTCTGCTCAGAGAAAATGCTGGAAAGAAAACTGACCAACAACTACTACCAACCAACCAACACCTCACAACATTGCTTAGGGTGGTATTTATAAACAAAATATCGAAAAGACATCATTACAAGTGACCTTGACAGGTCTGCTTAGAACTCTTCAAAAATATAAATGCTGCTGGAATTAAATGCATGTAAATCTTTTTGGCTGCGCTGGGGCAGCTGGATCAGAACAGGTGATGAGGTGGCCCTTAGGGACCAGATGCGGTGCTGTTGGAGTGATTGTGCTTCGGGGCTGCAGTTCGGCTTTGGTGTGAATTGAATGTGCAATAATTATGATTTGAGAGCTTCAAGTAGTTTCGCCCTCCTTCTATGAATCTGCTGGAAGATATTAAATTTTCTCTTGCTTCGGGCCGCTGCTCAAAATATTCGCTGATACACTTCGCCGCTACATTGATGGCTTCCGCCGTCGACTGATACTCTTTGACACGCTTGATGCCTACTGATTTGATCTGATACACTTTAAACTCTGTGATTGATCTGTTGTTGTCTTTAAACCGGATCCTTTGGCACGATCGGGTGATTTTCGAGCTCTTTCGGCGTGCAATGGGCTCAGCAATCAGAAGATTCCATGAAGATTCCTCGAAATGGCCTATTTCCCGTAGCGATGTGCAATTAGCGCTTCGCGCTAATCGCGCATTGGAAACTGCCTTCGTTTCTTGATCTAGAGCTCCAAAGTGCGATTTTCTTCATGCGTGAAGCTTTTTTTTGGCTTTCTGGCTGCTCACGTAAGCATGGCATCGGCTGTACGGCGGATGACGTCAGCTGTGGGTCCCTGGTACAGAGCGACGTGGTGAGATACTGGATGTACTATGGTGAAGAGACTCCGATGCGATATCGCAATATCGCGTCGGCGGGGCACGGGGGGAATTGGTTTGGAGACTTGGCGCTTGCGACTGCCGATCGGCGATATCGCAATATCGCATCGGCGGAGACGGAGAGGTGAATGGATTGGAAACTCGGCGTTTGTGATCGCTGATCGCTGATATCGCAATATCGCGTCGGTGGGGAATGGATGGGTGTTGATTTGCATGAAGATGAGAGTGTGAGGGTGCGATGCGAAATGGCTTTAAGGAGAAGAGAGCAAGTAAGTGGGTGTGAAGGGCATTTGAGGTTTTGAAAGGGGTCCGGTCACCTCGAAGGGATTTTATACTTTGGAGGGAGTCCATCGTATCTGGGAGGTGGTTTTGGAGGTCAAGGGCTATTGCTGAGTTTCAGATAAACTGAGCAATTCCCGGGAGTTCTTATGGTTATTTTTCAACCAAGGGGAAGGATATTACATTGGGGGATTTTACTTAATATTAATAAGGGGATGGGAAGAATAGGGAGCTAAATAATAATGTTAGTGGTCAATATGGAGATGGAAAGAAAGCGCTAAGTTCGGGAGAGCTTAGGCTGTTACCAGGGGGTAGGACCATACTTTGGGAGAAAATATGGAACAACTTTGAGTAAAGCAGATCTTTACTCAAGCCAGTGTTATGGAGATGATGGAACTTAAGAGGTGTCAAGCAGATCTTGACCTCTTTTGGGGAAGTTAGTTAATGATTGGGGAAAACAGAGAAGGGGAGTCAGTTATACCTCTTTTGAGCCTTTTTTGCTTACAAATCCTTGCTGATTATGTTATGCATGATATGATACCTGAAAACCTGGAATTGGTTAGCAATTCAACAGCCTCATAACTACCTACCCACCCTACTTGCCTAGCATTGTTTCTTCTTTTGTTTGGGGGTGCACTTAGACTTGCAAACTCGTCGTTCATTTTTCTTTTGATGCTTTCCTATCTACTTACTGCCCTTATTTCTTCTAGAGCCCAGATTAAGCTATTGGGCTCGTCTGTTTCTCTACCTATCTAAGAATTTTCCAAGATTAAACTGTTTGGACAGATTTGCAATCTCTATATTCTAAAACAGGAAATTTAAACCTAGGGAGACCAAGATTAAACTGTTTGGACCTCCCTTTAACTAAAAATAGCGATATCGAGATAACTTTACAAAATTTGAAGGCAATTGAACGAATTTGAAGTAGCCTTCTTCATTTGGAGATTGTTTGAGCAAATATGGAGCATTGCAGCAAGCAAAGTACGACATATTTGGCCTGTGAAATGCCAATCATGAAAAATGAATACCCTGTTGCAGCAGGAAGCTAACACGCTGCACACAAACCCAGTGCACCGCGACAGTGGAAGTTTACACTGTGAATCTGCCCTTTGTGCGCCGCACGGCTTGTGTGTGCCGCGACCTCCTCCGATACGTTGTGCGATGTTTCAATGCACAGTCTCAGCTATTGAAGAACACAATTTGGTCCTCCAATCCTCGAGTTGATATCCTTTGACCTCTTGGCACAACAAAATGTGTTTCAAGTGATGAACATGGCTCATGGAGTAATGGGTTGATTTTTGATGAAGCAGTGATGAATTTGTGCTTTGGAGGTCTTGTGCACCGCGCACAAACCCAGTTCGCGATGTCGTGTGGGTGTGTCACACCCTTGAGAAAATACACAGTGTATTTCAGCTCTGTGTGCCACGCTCTGTGGGTGCGCTGCGCCACCTGTTGTATGCGCCACGACTCCTTTCAAGTCACAAATCTAGCGTTCAAATGTGAATTTCACTCTATCCATATGACGATGAAAGTCTTTGAAATGAGAACTTATAAAGGACCTCCCTCAGGCCTGCTGGCTTTATTGGACATCTTGAAGACACAACTTGAGAAACCCTAGACCTAGTGACTGAAATGACTCTTACTAATCAAAAGACTAAAACAGGGCTGTAAGTGACTCAAAAACTTGATTTTGATGGACAGACCTGAGCCAACATGGTAAGGAATGAGGGGTAATGAACAACAAGTCCCTTCCATCGGGTTACGACATGCCCTCAGGGGAATGCAACTGAGTGAAGCGAGCAAGACACCTACAAATGAAATGCAATAAAGAGAAATGATCTCTGACGGAGGGATGTAAAGATCGACTCTAACATTGGCTCCAATGGGGATGGTACCTCCTTGGAGGTGCCAAGAATGGCAGATCTCTGGAAAAGCTAGACGGTGCCTTTGTCCATTGGGCTATGGAGTCCATTATTTCAAGAAATCGACACAAGACTGTTGGCTTTTTTATTGAATCAAACTGACTCAACCTGATTCATGACTGACTTAACTAAAACAAGAACATACAAATCTTATTGAAGGGTAGTAGTCCATCAAGATTTCAAATCATGATGAAAACCACCTGCATACTAATGAAATATGTACAATCATGTGTAATGAGCTTTCCAATGTAACCAATCCAACAGATGGCTACATACCAAATTTTTGCTCTCACTTATCTCGAGCAGGCAGAATAATGAACCTGTAGGCAACTCAAAATAACCACTGAAACCAAAGCTTATGATAATGAACCAGGCAATATTTATCTTTTCTAATGCTTGCAGAAGAATGCCGAAGGGATCTTGAAAATCCTGAAGCACTGGCTTATCTTGAGATCCAGCTGCAAAAATACAAGTACTCCCTCCATTTTGATCTGAAGGAGCAATTGATTTATGAGGGATAGGAATGCACAGAGAAGTATGTGCTTCTGCCATCTGAGTGTTAGTTGTAGGTTCCTTGACCATGGGAAATCCTGGCACATTGTCTCCCTCAAGCTCATATTCCTCAACTTCATGGTCTAGGTCATTCTTAAACAAAAAACAATCTTCAAGATTATCAAACATGATAGCCTCATTATCTTTGTGAAAGAAAATATTATATGTTTGCTGATCTATAAAACTGATTACAAGACTGTCATCATTTTCAAAAGAAGAAGAAGTTTCACCAACACTTTCTTGACCATGTGTGCACTGCAAATCTGCTTCAGCTTGGGCTGTAACATGACCCTTCAACAGTTGATCTATCTCATCTTCAGACAAAGGAGATAATACTTTTTGTTTTCTTTTGCTCAAGCCAAAACATGAAAACCCTGAATGATAGTCCTTAATTCCCTGATCTTCTAAAAGTTGAAAACATTGTTGATCATCTTCATATGACATGGAAATCAAACTATGCAAAGGATCATTTACCACTGAGTTATCAAAATAGGACTTTCCTCTTACTTAAACAAAGATCCCATCTTGTTTTCCATGAAATGACTGGATTACCTCCTCATTAAGGCTTTGGTCAATAACTTTGTCTTCTTCATTCCAGATGATCTCAACAACAGAGCTCTCCTTCATGGAATTCAAAACAAGGTAGTCTTCATCATCACGATCTAAATCTAGTTTTGAAATATCTGACTTGAATTTATCACATTCTGAAATTGAAACTTGACTTCCCTGCATATTATCTTCTTCTATGGACAGATTTGAAATAAAACCTTCTCTTTCATCATTTTCCATTGTGTGAATATTTTGATCCGGCTGTAAAGTTTCTTGAGCATCTTGATGAGTATCTTCTAAGTTCTCTTTGTGCTGGTGAAAGGGATTTTCATACAGGGCTTCCATGATCTCATCATCCATGAAATTATCATCTTCATAATATTTCTCAAGGCTTTCAATAAAACTATAAGCATGTTTGCAACAATCTTGAACTAAATTTAATGATGGACAAGATTCTTTATATCTTTCAATGAACATGGTATGAAAATCCTTTAAACAGTAAATACAGGCAGGCAGCAAACTTTTCATACCAAGATTGGGCTTCACCTTCTAGAGTGGCCAGGAATATCTTCATCAAGCAATCTTCAGGAAAATCCATCTTCAACTTACGGATATGCATGTGAAATCTAACCAGATGTAAAGCAACATCCTTCCTACCATCATCTTTAAACATAGGAAAATTCCTCGACCAATCTACCTTTGGAATTTTGTTTGGAAAACCTGGAATGTGATCTCGGCTCATGGGATCATATCGTCTTGCAACCCGTTCCATCTTGAAAACCTTAATGCTATTGATCTTCCTGTAGTGGAGTCACCATGAAACATTGATTTCTGGATTTTTCAGTGAATGGAGTTGCCAGGTGAATGATTTCAACCTTCTTATGTCTGATTGTTGTCCACCATCAACCATTAGATCTAACTTGATACATGTATTGGGGTGATCTTTTAGATCAGATATTCAGTTTATAAACTAGACCGGAGATTGACTGAAGTAGCTTTTATCTACTTGCGCTAATGCAAAGCAAGAGCGTTTCGAAGGCTACTTGGCTAACATTAGGCTCCGTCTGTAGTCTACAAAGCCAGACAATGAAAATAAACTTTCTTCCCCAGCGAAGTCACCACTATGTTAGCCAAACACTGAAAATAAACTTTCTTCCCTAGTCGATTCGCCACTATGTTAGAGCCTAGATTTGCCTCAGGCTGAAAAGGCAGGGTTCTAGGTCCACATCAAACCACACTCAGCCTCGTAGCTAGCCCTACGAGGACAGGAGAGGGCTCTCTCTGAGTCAATCTCAGAAAAAGATAATCAATGAGGCTTGAGATGACTAAAATAGAAGCTAATTTTAGGCTAGGTATGAAGTACAAGAGTTTGAATTAAGTTTCTAAGGATTTGGTGTTGAAATAGGGAAAGGCAAATTTGGGCTTGGGGATTGAGGCACAGTTTTTGCAGAGGTCTGAATGGGGCAAGGATGGAAATTGTCTTGATGCTTTTGAAGGGAATGAATGGGTAGATCAGACTGGTGAGGAGCTAAGGAGAGCAAGAAGGTTTCAAGGATTCTCCTTAAACAGGTGAAAACATGGAAAATCAAACAAATTTTAAGGCAGAGCATAGAAATCAATGGATTCTACCTTAACACTTCGTTTGTTCAATTGCAGAAGATGATAGTAGGGAAAATGATACACATAAAAAATTACAATTACTAAGAGAAGCACACCATCAAAACATAAAGCCATATGGATCCAAAATAGTGTTGCAAAACCCTGGTCTTTCCTTAGCCAAAAATGCAGAGAAAATATGTACAATAGTATTGCAAAGCAATCCCAAGTGTCCAAACCTGAAAATTACTAAGATAATAGATGATATAGACTAGCCCAACCCATTCCCTTGCCTCTAGGGGTCGAGCTCATCATTCTAGGAGCTGTTTCAACCAATTCGAAACCAAGCACTGAAATCTAGGCAACCAAAACAACTTGCCTCTATATGTTAGGAAACTGATTCATTCATTAAATTTTCACTTGTTAGTGAATGTATCTTATAGAACTAGTAAATAAGTGCCATAATTACATTATTTGTATCCAATTACATCAAGATAGATAAAAAATTACATCAAGTAGCAAAACTAGTCAAACTGGCCAAATTTCTGAGCTGGAAGGTGAAAAACTAGGCAACAATCCTCTGTGCGCCGCGCCAAAATATGTGTGTGTCGTGCCACTTTGGAGCTGATTTTGAGGCACTTCCTGAAGTCCAAATTGAGCCCAAGTGTCCTTGTTAGAAATCCCTGCCTATCTAATTTCCAACGCAAGTGGAATTTCTAGATTTGGATGTCATTTACCCCTCCAAAACTACAATCTCCGAAGGCTGCTTCCTGTGTGCCAAAATAGGGGCAGTGAGGTCATTTTTAGGGTGTTTTTGACCCTTTAGGCAACGCATAACTTGATAAAATCCTTAGGTAATCCATGAGCATACATAAATTTCCATAACAAACCCAAAAATACAAAGTTTCCTCTAGAAGATCTCCCAATTATAAGCGCGTGCCAAGTGGCGCTACCCGTAGGACTGAAAAACCTGTTTTTAAAGCCAAAAATTCAGAACTGACAAAATTTTCTCCAAATTCCTTGAAATTTGGGCTGGAAGTGCCTCATCAAGTGTCATGCTCAGACGAAGAAGCTTCAACCAAGATTTGAAGACGATCATGGTCTTTTTGCCTCATTTGCTTCTTTGTTGCCTTCTACAATTTTGCCTTCAAATTTTTTATTCACGCCTTGGAACTCATATTGCGTGCCCTGTAATGGAAAGCCATGTGCCTCAAAAATGCTTTGTCCTTATCGGCCTTTTCCAACAATATTTCTAGGTGAATGTTGATTCTCTTGAGCCAAGACTCTCGATCATCATTAATCACTTGTTCCAATGTAGTGAACTCAATCCTCCTCCTTTGGGCAGCTTGGCGATTCTCGTAGATATTTTGTAACTCCATGATTTCTTGCTGATCTTCAAGCTGTTTTTTCCTCTACTCTAAGTATTTTCTGATCCACTTAGCCCTCTCCAAGTTTAGGGATAAGGCATTAATCTCTGTCTACTGCTCCTGAATGACCTCTCTAAGATGTGCACTTTGCGGGCCCATGTCGGCATCATCGTTCTGAATGAGAATGAAGTCAGTCTCTCACTCACCTGAAGGCTACTCATCCTGCATTGGCCTCTTGCCTCAGTCCTGTACCTGGACTTGTGCTGCAAATGACAGCAACGATACCCCTTCCACCCCAGGTGGAGATAGTACTCATCGTGCTGTTGCAAACAGTTCCCTTATGCCTCTCTGATAGGTAACATATGTCAGCACAATGGTAGTCTCTGCCTCCTGAACTCCATGCTGCTATGAAGGTTCACCCAGATAATGAACAACCTCCTCATGAGCCGTTGAAGCTGTGAAGAACTAACGGGAGATGAATTCTTCCTATGTGATACCCTGCAGGCCAAGCTAATGTACAACAATGATCTTGATGAGCGTGATGATAAATGATTTTGTGCTGCTATTCTGGAATCTTCCTCTACTCTTGTGAAATGCATCAATAACATGATATGGTATGCATAGAGGCATGAGAAGCAACCTTCACAACTGAAGTATCTGATAATGAGTCTCATCAACGATGCATAAGATTACTTCAGAAACTGAAATGGGAATACTCTCATGAGCTACCTGAAATAGCTAGGCCTGATGTAAGGTTCATCATATGATCTATCCAACTTCTGCCCTTTGTTCCACTCTTCCCCTATATTCGATATCTCGGTGGCCTGAGAGATGGTTTCTGGTGTCATGGTAAAATCTACTCCAGCAAGAGTAACATGACTATCATGCAAATGTAAAACAAACAACTGAACTAACTCCTGATGATGCTGGATCTGAGCGATCATCTCACAATATTGAAAGCATGACATTTGCTGAAAGCATGTCATCGCAAGCGGGCAGGACTGCAATTGAGTTAAGGAAGTAGGCTCTTCTCTGACATGTCTACCACCTTTTCGCGGCCTTCTCGGTACATTGAGCTCAGTGGATGAGTCACTCCCTTGCTCATACTCTTGCTCATATGATGAATCTGTCTCTGTCATAATGTTGCAATGTGTATGTTGAGTAGGTGTTTGGTTTGGCAAAGAGAAATAAGTGATGTTTTTTCAATGTCAATGTGCCACAGGAAAATGAGGGAATGTGAGGAACAATATGGGAGGGGGAAAAGTAGATGATGGAGCTTGCCAAGTGACAATGTGCAACAGTCACTTTGAGGGATGTGGGAATGTAGGGATTTTGGAAGTGAAATGGGAAAGAGAGAATGATAGGATCTTAGGATATGGAAAATGGGAAGCAGGGATGGGAGTTTAGAGGATAAGGGATTAGTTACAACGACAGGGATATGAGAAGGGAAGGGATCAAAAGTAGGAAAACAAACTTGGCAGCAAAATTATAATTTGAAAACACTGATTCATCAACACCAAAGGAGCAACTTTTAATACATAGGGTTTATGTTCTCACACCATGAACCTTTGAATCTTCCCTCTAGAAAACACCCCACACAAGTTAAATTTCAATGGAAGGACTCTTGAACTTACTTGGAGTAGAAGAAATGGCTTTTTGTGAGCTTGGATGATAGAAGTAGCATGAAACTGGCTTGTCAGTTTTGTGTGCCGCGCACAAACCCAGTGTGCCGCGTCGTGTGGGTGCGCCGCGACAGTGGAAGTTTACACTGTGAATCTGCCCTCTGTGCACCATGTGGCTTGTGTGCACCACGACCTCCTTTGATGCACCACATGGAATTTCAATGCACAGTCTCAGCCGTTGAAAAACACAATTTGGTCCTCCAATCCTCCAATTGATATCCTTTGACCTCTTGGCATAACAAAATGTGTTTCGAGTGATGAACATGGCTCATGGAGTAATGGGTTGATTTTTGATGAAGTAGTGATGAATTTGTGCTTTGGAGGTCCTGTGTGCCACGCACAAACCCAGTGTGTCATGTCGTGTGGGTGCACCACTCCCTTGAGAAAATACACAGTGTATTTCAGCTCTATGCGCCGCACTCTATGGGTGCGCCGTGCTTTGTGGGTGCGCCGCGCCACCTGTTGTATGCATCGCGACTCCTTTCAGCTCACAACTCAGGCATTCAAATGTGAATTTCACTCTCCCACAGCTTGGCTCAACTTTCCGATGATCTCTTGGCATACAATGATGTTTCAAACAATGAAAAACCATGCTATAGTGATGGTTTTGATTTTTGCTTCTCAAAAGTCCATTTTCTTATGTTTAGTTTTTGGCACTTTTTCACAATTAATACAACTCTGTATTTTTGTTTCCCCCTCGATTTTTGACTTGGAATGATGAATTTATTAACAATTTTTTGCAGGGATGGTGGCATGTCTTGACCAAGGAAGACCAGGGTTGTGCCTGGAGATTTCAACAATTGAAAAACGTTTTTGAAAATTACATGGCATATACACAAAAAACGAAATGTCGACTTTGCTTCAAAACAAAGTTTTGAAGAAAAGTAATAATCTATGTAGATGACGATGAAAGTCTTGGAAATGAGAACTTATTAAGGACCTCCCTTAGGCCTGTTGGCTTTATTGGAAATCTTGAAGACACAACTTGAGAAACCGTAGACCTAGTGACTGAAAGACTAAACAGGGTTGTAAGTGACTCAAAAACTTGATTTTGATGGACAAACCTGAGCCAGCATGGTAAGCCATGAGGGGTAATGAACAACAAGTCCCTTCCGTCGGACTATGGCATTCCCTTAGCATAATGCAACTGAGTGAAGATAGCGAGACACCTACAAAAGAAATGCAATAAAGAGAAATGATATCTGACGGAGGGATGTAAAGACCGACTCTAACATTGGCTCCAATGGGGATGGTACCTCCTTGGAGGTGCCAAGAACGAAAAATCTCTGGAAGAGCTAGACAGTGCCTTCGTCCATTGGGCTATGGAGTCCATTATTTCAAGAAATTGACACAAGATTGATGACTCTTTTATTGACTCAAACTGACTCAACCTGATTCATGACTGACTTAACCAAAACAAGAACTTACAAAGCTTATTGAAGGGTAGCAGTCCATCAAGATTTCAAATCATGATGACAACCACCTGCATACTAATGAAATATGTACAATCATGTGTAATGAGCTTTCCAATGTAACCAATCTAGCAGATGGCTACATACCAAATTTCTGCTCTCACTTATCTCGAGCACACAGAACAATGAACCTGTAGGCAACTCAAAATAACCACTGAAACCAAAGCTTATGATAACGAACCAGGCAATATTTATCTTTTCTAATGCTTGCAGAAGAATGCCGAAGGGATCTTGAAAATCCTGAAGCACTGGCTTATCTTGAGATTTAGCTGCAAAAATACAAGTACTCCCTCCATTTTGATCTTAAAGAGAAATTGATTTCCGAGGGATAGGAATGCACAAAGAAGTATGTGCTTCTACCCTCTGAGTGCTAGTTGTAGGTTCCTCGACCATGGGAAATCCTGGCACATTGTCTCCCTCAATCTCATATTCCTCAACTTCATGGTCTAGGTCATTCTTAAACAAAAAACAATCTTCAAGATTATCAAACATGACATCCTTATTATCTTTGTGAAATAAAATATCATATGTTTGCTGATCTATAAAACTGATTACAAGACCGTCATCATTTTCAAAAGAGGAAGAAGTTTCACCAACACTTTCTTGACCATGTGTGCACTGCAATTCTGCTTCAGCTTGGTCTGTAACATGACCCTTCAGCAGTTGATCTATCTCATCTTCAGACAAAGGAGATCATACTTTTTGTTTTCTTTTGCTCAAGCCAAAACATGAAAAGCCTGAATGACAGTCCTTAATTCCCTGATCTTCTGAAAGTTGAAAACATTGTTGATCGTCTTCATATGACATGGCAATCAAACTACCCAAAGGATCATTTACCATTGAGTTATCAAAATAAGACTTTTCACTTACTTGAACAAAGATCCCATCTTGTTTTCCATGAAATGACTGGATTACCTCCTCATGAAGGCTTTGGTCAATAACTTTGTCTTCTTCATTCCAGACGATCTCAACAACAAAGCTCTCCTTCATGGTATTCAAAACAAGGTAGTCTTATTCATCATGATATGAATCTAGATTTGAAATATTTGACTTGACTTTATCACATACTGAAATTGAAAATTGACTTCCTTGCATACTATCTTCTTCTATGGACAGATCTGAAATAAAACCTTCTCTTTCATCATTTTCCATTGTGTGAAGATTTTGATCTGGTTGTAAAGTTTCTTGAGCATCTTGATGAGTATCCTCTAAATTCTCTTTATGCTGGTGAAAGGGATTTTCATACAGGGCTTCCATGATCTCATCATCCATGAAATTATCATCTTCATAATATTTCTTAAGGCTTTCAACAAAACTATAAGCATGTTTGCAACAGTCCAGAACTAAATTTAATTATGGATAAGATTCTTTATATCTTTCAATGAACATGGAATGAAAATCCTTTAAACAGTAAATACAGGAAGGCGACAAATTTTCATACCAAGATTGGGGTTCACCTTCTAGAGTGGCCAGGAATATCTTCATCAAGCCATCTTCAGGAAAATCCATCTTCAAGTTGCAGATATGCATGTGAAATCTAACCAGATGTAAAGGAGCATCCTTCCTACCATCATCTTTAAACGTAGGCAAATTCCTTGATCAATCTACCTTCGGAATTTTGTTTGGAAAACCTGGAATGTGATCTCGGCTCATGGGAGCATATCATCTTGCAACCCATTCCATCTTGAAAACCTTAATGCTACTGATCTTCCTGCAGTGGAGTCACCATTAAGCATTGATTTCTAGATTTTTTAGTAATGGAGTCGCCAGGTGAATGATTTCAGCCTTCTTATGTTTGATCGTTGTCCACCATCAACCATCAGATCTAACTTGATACATGTACTGGGTTGATCGTTTAGATAAGATGTTCAGTTTATAAACTAGACCGGAGATTGACTGAAGTAGCTTTAATATACTTGCGCTAATGCAAAGGAAGAGTGTTTCGAAGGCTACCTAGCTAACTTCAGGCTCCGTTTGTAGTCTACAAAGGAAACAATGAAAATAAACTTTCTTCCCCAGCGAAGTCGCCACTATGTTAGCCAAACACTGAAAATAACCTTTCTTCCCCAGTGGAGTCACCACTATGTTAGAGCCTAGATTTTCCTCAAGCTAAAAAGGCAGGGTTCTAGGTCCACATCAAACCACGCTCAGCCTCGTAGCTAGCCCTACGAGGACAAGAGAGGGCTCTCTCCAGGTCAATCTCAGCAAAAGATAATCAATGAGGCTCGATATGACTAAAATAGAAGCTAATTTTAGGCTAGGTATGAAGTACAAGGGTTTGATTTAAGTTTTTGAGGATTTGGTGTTGAAACAGGGAAAGGCAAATTTGGGCTTGGGGATTGAGGCAGAGATTTTGTAGAGGTCTAAATGGGGCAAGGAAGGTGATTGTCTTGATGCCTTTAAAGGGAATGAATGGGTAGATCAGAATGGTGAGGAGCTAAGGAGAGCAAGAAGGTTTCAAGGATTCTCCTTAAACAGTTGAAAACATGGAAAATCAAACAAATTTAAAGGCAGAGAATAGAAATCAATGGATTCTACCTTAACACTCCATATGTTCAATTGCAGAAGATGATAGTAAGGAAAATGATACACATAACAACTTACAATTACTGAGAGAACCACATCATCAAAACATAAAGCCACATGGATCCCAAACAGTGTTGCAAAACCCTGGTCTTTCCTTAGCCAAAAATGCAGAGAAAATATGTGCAATAAAATGCCAAAGCAATCCCAAGTGTCCAACCCTGAAAATGACTAAGAGAATACATGATATAGACTAGACCAACCCATTCCCTTGCCTCGAGGGGTCAAGCTCATCATTCTGGGAGCTGTTTCAACCAATTCTAAACCAAGCACTGAAATCTAGGCAACCAAAACAACTTGCCTCAATATGTTAGGAAATTGATTCATTCATTAAATTTTCACTTGTTAGTGAATGAATCTTCTATAACTAGTAAATAAGTGACAAAATTACATAATTTTTATCCAATTACATCAAGAGAGATCAAAAATTACATCAAGAATCAAAACTGGTCAAACTGGCTAAATTTCTGAGCTGGAAGGTGAAAAATTAGGCAAAACTCCTCTGTGTGTCGCGCCAAAATCTATGTGCATCGTGCCACTTTGGAGCTGATTCTGAGGCACTTCCTGAAGTCCAAATTGAGCCCAGGTGTGCTTGTTGGAAATCCATACCTGTCTACTTTCCAACCCAAGTGGAATTTCTATATTTGGAGGTCATTTACCCCTCCAAAACTACAATCTCTTAATACTGCTTCCTATGTGCCAAAATAGGGGCAGTGAGGTCATTTTTAGGTTGTTTTTTACCGTTTAGGCAACCCAGAACTTGATGAAATCCTTAGCTAATCCATATGATACATAAATTTCCATAAAAAACCTATAAATACAAAGTTTTCCTTGAGAAGATCTCCCAATTATAAGCGCGCGCGAAGTGGCGCTACGCGTAGGACTGAAAAACCTGTTTTTAAAGCCAAAAATTCAAAATTGACAAAATGTTCTCCAAATTCCTTGAAATTTGGGCTGCAAGTGCCTCATCAAGTGTCGTGCTCAGCCAAAGAAGCTTTGGCCAAGATCTGAAGACGATCATGCTCTTTTTTCCTCTTTTGCTTCTTTGTTGCCTTCTTCAATTTTGCCTTCAAATTTCTTATTCGCACCTTGGAACTCATATGTGTGCCCTGTAATGGAAAACCATGTGCCTCAACAATGCTTTTTCCTTATCGGCCTTTTCCAACAGTCTTTCCAAGTGAATGTTGATTCTCTCGAGCCAAGACTCTCGACCATCATTAATCACTTGTTCCAATGTAGTGAACTCAATCCTCCTCCTTTGGGTAGCTTGGCGATTCTCGCGGATATTTTGCAACTCCATGATTTCTTGCTGATCTTCAAGCTGTTTGTTACTCTGATCTAATTATTTGATGATCCACTTAGCCCTCTCCAAGTTGAGGGATAAGGCATTAATCTTTGTCTGCTGCTCCTGAATGACCTCTCTAAGATGTTCACTTTGCGGGCCCATGTCAGTATCGTCGTCCTGAATGAGAATGAAGTCAGTCTCTCGCTCACCTGAATGCCCCTCATCCTGAATTGGCCTCTTTCCTCGGTCCTGTACCTGCACCTGTGCTGCTGATGACGGCAACGAGACCCCTTCCACCCTAGGTGGAGATAGTACTCATTGTGCTACTGCAAACAATCCCCTTATGCCTCTCTGATAGGTAACATATGTCGGCACAATGGTAGTCTCTACTTCCTTACCTCCATGCTTCTATGAAGGTTCACCCTGTAGGCCAAGCTAATGTACAACAATGATCTTGATGAGCACGTAATGATAAATGTTGTTGCGCTGTTGTTCTCGACTCTTCCTCCACACAAGAGTGGTCATCCTCTTAATGTTTTGGTACAAGAAATATGGAATGTTCATGAATTTTACTCTTGTGAAATGCATCTATAACCTGATATGGTATGCATAGAGGTGTGAGAAGCGACCTTCACAATTGAAGTATCTGATAATGAGTCTCATCAACGGTGCATAAGATTCCTTCAGAAATTGAAATTGAAATACTCTCATGAGCTTCCTCAAATAGCTAGGCCTAATGTAAGGTTCATAATATGATCTATCCAGCTGTTGCCCTTTGTTCCACTCTTCCCCTATATTCGGTATCCTGGTGGCCTGAGAGATGGTTTCTGGTGTCAAGGTAAAATCTACTCCAGCAAGAGTAACATGACTATCATGCAAATGTAAAGCAAACAACTGAACTAGCTCTTGATGATGCTGGATCTGAGCGATCATCTCACAATACTAAAAGCATGACATTTGCTGAAAGCATGTCATCGCAAGCGGGCAGGCCTGCAATTAAGTTAAGGAAGTAGGCTCTTCTCTGACATGTCTGCCACGTTTTCGCGGCCTTCTTGACACATTGAGCTCAGTGGATGAGTCACTCCCTTGCTCATACTCTTGCTCATATGATGAATCTGTCTCTGTCATAATGCTGCAATGTGTATGTTGAGTAGGTGTTTGGTTTGGCAAAGAGAAATAAGTGATTTGTTTTCAATGCCAATGTGCCACAGGAAAATGAGGGAATGTGAGGAAGAATATGGGAGGGGGAAAAGTAGATGATGGAGCTTGCCAAGTGACAATGTGCAATAGTCACTTTGAGGGATGTGGGAACGTAGGGATTTTGGAAGTGAAATGGGAAAGGGAGAATGATAGGATCTTAGGATATGGAAAATGGGAAGCAGGGATGGGAGTTTAGAGGATAAGGGATTAGTTACAATGACAGGGATATGAGAAGGGAAGGGATCACAAGTAGGAAAACAAACTTGGCACCAAAATTATAATTTGAAAACACTGATTCATCAACACTAAAGGAGCAACTTTTAATAGATAGGGTTTATGTTCTCACACCGTGAACGTTTGAATCTTCCCTCTAGACAACACCCCACGCAAGTTAAATTTTAATGGAAGGACTCTTGAACTTACTTGGAGTAGAAGAAATGGCTTTTTGTGAGCTTGGATGAAAAAAGTAGCATGAAACTGGCTTGTCAGTTCTGTGTGCCGCGCACAAACCCACTATGCCGTGTCGTGTGGGCGTGCCGCGACAGTGGAAGTTTACATTGTGAATCTGTCCTCTGTGTGCCACGCGGCTTGTGTGTGCCATGACATCCACCGATGCACCACGTGGCATTTCAATGCACACTCTCATCCGTTGAAAAACAAAATTTGGTCCTGCAATCCTCTAGTTGATATCCTTTGACCTCTTGGCACAACAAAATGTGTTTCAAGTGATGACCATGACTCATGGAGTAATGGGTTGATTTTGGATGAAGCAGTGATGAATCTGTGCTTTGGAGGTCCTGTGCACTGCGAAAAAATCCAGTGCACTGCGTCGTGTGGGTGTGCCGCGCCCTTGAGAAAATACACAGTGTATTTCAGCTCTGTGCGCCGCACTCTGTGGGTGCACCGCGCCACCTGTTGTATGCGTCACGACTCTTGTCAGCGCACAACTCCGGCATTCAAATGTGAATTTCACTCTCCCACAGCTTGGCTCGGCTTTCAAACGATCTCTTGGCATACAATGATGTTTCAAACAATGAAAAACCCTGATATAGTGATGGTTTTGATTTTTACTTCTCAAAAACCCATTTTCTTATGTTTAGTTTTTGGCACTTTTTCACAATTAATGCAACTCTGTCTTTTTGTTTCCCCCTTGATTTTTGACTTAGAATGATGAATTTCTTGTCAATTTTTTGCAGGGATGGTGGCATGTCTTGACCAAGGAAGACCAGGGCTGCGCCTGGATATTTTAACAACTGAAAAACGTTTTTGAAAATTACATGGAAATATACATAAAAAACGAAATGTCGACTTTATTTAAAAACAAAGTTTTGAAGAAAAGTCATAATCTATCCATATGACGATGAAAGTCTTTGAAATGAGAAATTATTAAGGACCTCCCTCAGGCCTGCTAGGTTTATTCGACATCTTGAAGACACAACTTGAGAAACCCTAGACCTAGTGACTGAAATGACTCTTACTAATCAAAAGATTAAAACAGGGCTGTAAGTGACTCAAAAACTTGATTTTGACGGATAGACCTCAACCAACATGGTAAGGCATGAGGGGTAATGAACAACAAGTCCCTTTCGTTAGATTATGGCATGCCCCTAGCGGAATGCAACTGAGTGAAGCGGGCGAGACACCTACAAATGAAATGTAATAAGGAGAAATGATCTCTAATGGAGGGATGTAAAGACCAACTCTAACACCTTGGACACTTGAGCTAATTCATAACCATATGTTGGAGAAACAAATGACTGAAATTATTCTATTATTGGATGGGTTTGTGGAGCAGTGTAAATTGGAGAAAAATTATCTTACCCATACAAATTCATGTTATGCAGCATATTCCACAACATATATTCAATCTAATTTAACTGTCTAGCATAATAGAACTGACATTTCCAAGGACCAAAACATGAAAACTTGTTGATTTCTTAACTGTCATAGCTTGTACAACTTAAATAATCAGTTATCTATGTTAATGAAATGATGTTTTTCTTTATTTACAAGTGAAGTACTAACACATGCTAGATAGTTCCAAGGCATAATATGCATGCTAGGATGTGTTAGGTGCCAAGGTGTGGTGTGAATGCATGCTAGGGAGTGTGAGGGCCAACTACCAGGGAATCAAAAGGGAGCACTCATTTCAAATGCATGGAAATGAAGTGTCAACGAGTTTCAGGTGTGATAAGGAAGGAGCGAAAAGGTATGTTATCCAGTGCCAAGGCATCACAAGGGAGAACTAGGTCAAAATTCTTGGAAATAAATATATAAGAGTGTGTGCCAAGGAGTGTCAGTGAATTCTAGGTGTTCCAAGGATGGAGTGTGTTAGGAGAAGTTCATAATATGACTTGCAAGATGCAAGCCTATGGTTGTGATAAGGCATGTACGAAGTAGTTTTTGCCAAAGGGAGAAGTCGGTTTGGGTATAACATTGTTTTTTCAATGACTTGGTTGGGTTCCAAAGTCGCAAAAGAAGTAAATATATATGTGAGGGCATGATAACTAGGGAGTTCCAATGTGTTCCGCGGAATGCCAGGAAGTACTAACACATGCTAGACAATTCCAAGACATTTTAGGCATGCTAAGACATGCCAAGTGCTAAGGCATGCCAAGAAGTTCCAGGTGCCGGGGTGTGGCACCAACACATGTGAGGGAGTGTTAGGGCCAAGTTCTAGGGAAAAACAAGGGAGCACTAGTTCCAAATGTATTGAACTGAATGAATAAGAGTGTGACAAAGAGTGTTAATGAGTACAAGGTGTGCTAAGTGTCACGGAGTGTTAGGATGTACTAGGGAGTGCTAAAGCATGCCAAGAAATGCATGGGATGTGAACACATGCTACATAGTGCCAGGGGATTGTTAGGCATGCTAGGTGATGTGGCATGTCAAGATGTAAATTTTTTTGCTTAGTTGTTTTACAACCACATTTGGATGTGAGCCTTGTTTTTGTAACTTGTTAAGTTGTATGAGTTGATATTCAACACGAGTAGCCTAATATGAGTTATAGGAATTTCTTAGGTGAAAAAGGCATAGTCTAGTTTTAGTAATTGTAACTTGGTCAAGTTGTTGTTATAGTTGAGGTAGGATTTGGTTTGGTTTCCATGTTGCAAAAAATGGAGGGGTATTTGTGAGGGCATGATAGCTAAGGAGTGTCAGGGCATGCTAAGGAATGAAAAGGCGTGGTAAAACATTCCAAACAGTGTATTTTCATGCCAAGGAGTGTTGGGGAGTGTTAGGGCTAGGCACAATATTATGTTTTCAATTACTTGGTTGGTTTCCTAAGTCACAAAAATGGTAAGGCTATATATAAGGTCGTGACAACTAGGGAGTGCTGACATGTGCTAGGAAATTCCAAGAAGTGTTAACACATGCTAGATAGTTCCAAGGCATGTTAAGCATGTGGTTGGGGCCTTCATTTTGAGTTTTTACGAGAATAAAAGACATGAATAGGTGGTGGGGATGACTAGTCGAGTTGCAGAGCTGATAGCTGAGGGGGGGAATAGGAACCAGGAGTGGTGCAACAGTTGTGGAAAGGTGGTGGGGGAGAGCAAGAGCAATCGAGCAAGAGAAACCAAGAAAGTAGAGAGAAAAGGAAGCCAAAGGCAGAGTCAACTAATAAGGAAACAAGTGGTACTAGTAGTCTAGGTGTGGAGCAGAGGACCAAAGGTAGATGAAAGGATGGGAAAGAATTGGTGAATACTGGTTGTTGATCACGAACCAAGTGAGCTAGGAATTAGTGCAACCTTCTTGAGTTGCGAAAGGCGAGTACACCCTTTCTCTATTGGTCTCTGATCTGTGGGTTGGGCCATTCTTGTTGTTGATGAACAGGCTTCAAGCCTTATATACTTATTTATTTATTTCTTTCTATGAAGAATAATGAAAGATACAATTGAGTTCTGTACTAGTTCTTTAAAAAATATAAATATATATCTATATGTTGTATGATTTCCTAAGGTAATGTGAGTAGAATAGTCTAGTTGGATTACAATAGGTGCTTGATTGTTATGAGTTAAGATCAGTTGCAGGTTGCATTTCCCTTGGTTCCTCATTCTACCCCCTCACACTTCAGTCACGACACACCTCAGGTGACACTCCTTACCCTCTCTAAGTAAGGTGAAAATGTCAACGTTGTTCTAGACTACAACGGAGCCTTGTTGGCCACTTGCACCTGAACCCAGGGTCTCTTCCCTATTCACATTTTCTTGCCAACACATGACAATTCATGCCAAGTGCTAAGGCATGCCAAGATGTGCCATGTGTTGGGGTGTGGTGCCAACACATGCTAAGGATTATTAGGGAGTGCCAGGAAACACAAGGGAGCACTAATTTCAATTGTATGGAAATGAATGGATAACATTTTGTGATAGGGAGTGTTAGCGAGTTCAAAGTGTGCTAAGGAGGGAGTGAAAATGTATTCTAGGTAGTGCCAAGGCATGCTATAGTGCTATGGAAGCATGCTAAGATGCACCAAGTTCCATGGTGTGCTAATGCATGCTAAGGAGTGTTAGTGAGTGCTAGGGAAACACAAGGGAGAACTAGGTCAAAATGCATGGAAATGAATGAATAAGAGTGTGTGACAGGGAGTACAGTGAATTACATGTGTGTTAAGGAGGGAGTGACATGGTATGCTAGGCAGGGCTAAGTAATTCTAGAGTGCAAGGGCAACATCTGACCAAGATGTGTCAGGTGCCAAGGTGTACCAACGTGTTCTAGGAAGTGTTATAGAGTGCCATTGGAGCACAAGGGACCACTAGGTCAAAATAATGCATGGAAATGAATGAGTACGATTTTTTGAAAGGAAGCATCAGTGAGTTTCAGGTGTGTTGAGGGAGTGACAAGATATTATTTGCAGTGCTAAGTCATCCTAGAGGCTAGGGCAATGATATGTCAAGATGTGCCAAGTGCTAGGGTGTGCCAATGCATACGAAGGAGTGTTAAGGAGTGCCACACAAACACATGGGAGTGATAGCTTCAAATGCATGGAAATGAATTAATAAAAGCATGTGACAGGCAGTGTTAGTGAGTTCTAGGTGTGTTAAGGCGTGAGTAACAAGGTATGCTAGGTAGTGCCAAGGAATGCTAGAGTGCCAGGGCGACATGCCAAGATGTGCCAGGTGTTAGGAAGTGTTAGGGAGTGCAATGGAAACACAAGGGAGAACTAGGTCAAAATGCATGGAAATGAAAGAATAAGAGTGTGTGATAGGTAGTGTCAGTGAGTTATAGGTGTGTTAAGGAGGGAGTGACAAGGTTATATGCTAGGTAGTGCCAAGGCATGCTAGATTTCCAGGGCATGAGAGGGAGTGTTAGAGAGTGACAAATCATGACAAGGAATATAGGGGTTGCTAACACATGCCACATAGTTCCAAGGGATTTTTAGATATTCTAGGTGCTATGGCATGTCAAGATGTAAACTATGTTGCTCAGTTGTTCTATGGAAATAGTTGGATGTGATCCTTGACATCATAACTTGTAACTTGTTTAGTTGGATAAGTTGAAATTATACATGAGTCGCATAAGATGAGTTATAGTCAGTTCTTAGGTGAACAAGGCATAGTATAGTTGTAGTATCTGTAACTTGGTCAAGTTTTTGTAGTCGAGGCAAGACTTGGTTGGGTTCCCAAGTCCCAAAAAAAGTAAGGGTAGTTGTGAGGGCATTATAGCTAAGGAGTGTCAGGGCATGCCAAGGAATGAAAAAGAATGCTAACACATGTCAAACATTTTCAGTGCATGTTGAGGAATTTTAGGGAGTTTTAGGGCATCACAATGGAGAATTAGGTCAAAATACATTGAAATGAACAAATAAGTGTGTATGCAAAGGAGTGTGAATGAATTCCAAGTGTCTCAAGGACAAAATGTGTTAAGAGAAGGTCAGAATAGGAATTGTAGGAGGCAAGCCTATGGTTACAATTATAAGGGGTTGCTCAAAGTAGTTTCAGACAAAGGGAGACTTTGGGTTGGGCACAATACAATTTTTCCAATGACTTGGCTGGGTTCCAAAGTCGCAAAAATAGAAAATATATTTATGAGTGCATGACAATTAGGGAGTGCCAAGGTGTGATAGGGAATGCCAAGAAGTACTGACACATGCTAGACAATTCCAAGGAATGTTAGGCATGCTAAGACAAGCCAACTACTAAGGCACACCAAGATGTGCTAGGTTCCAGGGTGTGGCATGAATGCATGCTAGGGATTGCTAGCGCCAAGTAGCAAGGACAACAAGGGAACACTAGTTTCAAATGCATGGAAATGAAGTTTCATTGAGTTCCAGGTGCGATAAGGAGGGAGTGAAAGGTTATGCTATGCAGTACCAAGGCATGCTAGAGGTCTAGGGAAGCATACCAAGATGTGTCAAGCACCAAGGTGTGCCAATGTGCACTAAGGAGTGTTAGGGAGTGCCATGGAAAAATAAGGGAGCACTAGGTAAACATGCATGGAAATTAATGAATAAGAGTGTGTGTCAGGGAGTTTCAATGAGTTCCAAGTGTGTTAAGGAGAGAGTGACATGGTATGCTAGGCTACGCTAAGTCATGCCATATTACTAGGGCGACATGCAGCCAAGATGTTCCAGGTGCCAGGGTGTGTCAACATGTTCTAAGAAGTGTTAGGGAGTGCTATGGAAACACAAGGGAGAACTAGGTCAAATTAATGCATGCAAATGAATAAATAAGAGTTTGTGACAAGAAGTGTCAGTGAGATATATGTGTGCTGAGGGAGTAAGAATGTATGGTAGGAAGTGCTAAGGAATTCTAGAGGCTAGGGAAACATGCCAAGATGTTCCAGGTGTTAGGGTGTGCTAATGCATGTCAGGGAGTGTCATGGAGTGCCAAGAAAACAAAAGGGGTCACTAGTTTCAAGTACATAGAAATGAATGAATAAGAGTGTGGGACAAGGAGTGTTAGTGAGTTCTAGGTGTGGTAAGGAGGGAGTGACAAGATATGTTAGGTAATGTTAAGGAATGTTAGAGTGCCAAGGAAACATGCAAATATGTGCCAGGTACCAGGGTGTGCCAATGTTTGCCTGAGAATGTTAGGGAGTGTGATAGAAACACAAGGGATAACTAGTTCAAAATGCATGGAAATGAAGAGAAAAGAGTGTGTGATAGGGAGTGTCAACGAGTTCCAAGTGTTCTAAGGAGGGAGTGAAACGGTTATATGCTAGGTAGTGCTAAGTCATGTTAGAGTGCCAGGGCATGTCAAGTACTGCTAGGGTGTGTTATGGAGTGAAAAGCATGCCAAAAAATGCAGGGGATGATAACACATGCCACATACGGCTTAGGGATTATTAGACGTGTTAGGTGTTATGGCATGTCAAGATGTAAATGATGTTTCTTAGTTGTTTTATGGCCATGGTTGGACGTGAGCCTTGACTTGGTAACTTGTTAAGTGGGATGAGTTGAGATTGAACATAAGTAGCCTAAGATGTGTTATAGGAAATTCTTAGGTGAACAAGGCATAGTCTAGTTATAACTATAACTTGGTTAAGTTGTTATAGTCGAGGGAGGACTTGGCTGGGTTCCCAAGTCTCAAAAAAGGTAAGAATAGTTATGAGGGCTTGATAGCTAAGGAGTGTCAAGGCATTCCAAGGAATGAAAAGGCATTCTAACACATGGTAGAAAATTTCAATGGATGTTGAGGAGAGTTAGGGACTGTTAGGGGAACACAAGGGAGAAATAGGTCAAAATGCTTGGAAATGAATGCATAAACGTGTGTGGCAAGGAGTGTTAGCGAATTCTAGGTGTCCCAAGGATGAAGTGTTTTAGGAGAAGTTCAAAATAGGACTTGTAGGAGGCAATCCTATGGTTGTGATAAGGCATGGACAAAGTGATTTCAAAGAAAGGGAGACTTTGGGTTAGGCACAATGCTGTTTTGCTAATGAATTGGTTGGGTTCCCAAGTTGCAAAAAAAGTGAGGCTATATATGAGGGCATGACAACAAGGGAGTGTCAAGGTGTTATAGGGAATGTAAGGTTCCCAAGTCCTAGAAAAATGTAATGCTAGATGTGAGGGCATGACTGCCAAGGTGTGTTAGGGAATGTTAGGGCATGGTAACATGCGCCAGATAATATGAAGGCATGTCAAACATGCTAAGATGTGCCAAGTGTCAAGGCATGCCAATATGTGAAAGGCCATGAAAAAGCATGCCAAGAACTGTTAAGGCAACCAAATGGAGGAACAATTTAAAATACAAGGAAATGAATGCATAATAGGGTTAATAATTCACCCATTTAACTTTTCCATGAGGGGCATGCTAGGCACACCAAACTAGGTGCCAATAGGTGCTAAGTGCCAAGTGTCAATGAATTCTAAGGCCAAATATTCCTCCATTTCTTCTCATCTACTTTCTAATAATTGATCTCAAATAAATTTAATATTAAACCATGCCAAAGCATACCAACTCATCTCAACACATGCCGAACATGCTAAGACTTTCCAAGTGCCAACACGTGCCAAGTGCCAACACGTGTCATGGAGTGTGATGCATGTTATCAAGTGGTAGAGCATGTCAAAGAGTTCTAAGGTGTGTTAGAGAGTGCCAATGCATGCTGAGGATTTTTAAGGAATACTAGGACAACACAAGAGAAAACTAGGAAAAAATGCATGGAAGTGAATGAATATGAGGGTGTGTCAAGGTGTGTCAATGAGTGTTAGTTGTCATACCAAGGAGGGAGTGAAAAGGTATGTTAAGCATGGGTAAGGAATCCTAGGGAATATTAGGGCATGTCAAGAAGTGCTAGAGTGTGCTAGGTAGTTCTAGGGTGTGCTAACATGTGCCAAATAGTGCCAAGACATTCCAGGTGCTAAGAGATGCTAGGATCTGTAGGGTGCTAGAGTATGCCAATATGTGTCAAGGAGTTTCAAGAAAACAAAAGGAATAACCAAGCTAAAATGCAAGGAAATGAACACATAAGAGGGTTAATAATTTAGGACTTTATATTTTTCAAAATGGGAATTTTAGGAACACTAATAATATGTTCCAATACATTCCAAGTGCCAATGTGTGCCAAATGTTAATGTATGTCAATGCAATATTATGCCAAGGTGTTCCAGGGCATGCTAGGGAATACAAGGCATTCCAACACATGTTAGGGGAGTGCTATGCTATGTTAGGGCATGCCAAATGATGAGCCCCAAAAATGGGTAACTTTATGGGCTCATTTTGCCTATTATTCTCGATTAATCCACTATTCTTCATAGTTTTATGCATGCCTTTAAATATATTTAAGTTAATCGAATGAATGGGAATAGTCACTTGACCACAAATTCTAATATGTGCGTATTGTAGATTTTTGGACATTTTTTGGACCAAGGTTAGGGATTTATGAGTAAATTGGCAGCCAAATACAAAGGAACAAGGCTGAGGATTTGTAGGAGGGGTGTCTCCCGCACTAAATGACCCTTACCTTGAGTTCTCCACTATTGGCTCGGAGTTCAATAGCCCACCAAAGATGATTTCAAGGGGCAGTCGAGTAGGTTTAGTGAAGTGGCTGATTAACTGTAGTTTTGGGCAGCCAAGCTCCTAAAATTAAGGAGGATTGTTGGGAGTCCTCGTGTTGCATAAGTAGGAAGGCTTCAAGCCTTGGTAGTTTAGCTATTGAACAATTTGTTTTTTTACTTTAGTGCAGCTCTTCATTTCAGCACATTTTCGAGCTCTTGCTATAAACAGTTTTGTGACATGACTATTATTTTGGATTAATGAAGATGAATCTCACTTTGCACCACCTCTGAGCTTTCTTAGGAAGCTGTAGCTCTTGGGGTTGGACCCAACCCAAGTGCCAGTACCTCCTTTGTGTACTTTTATGTGTTTTTCTTTCATTCATAGAATAGTTTCTGTTATTTAGGTTAAAATCTTGCTTTGTTACTTAGGTTGTTTTTAATGATTAAGATAGTTTTTCATGCTTTAGGTTGATTTGACAGTTTGGTAACAGAAAATATCTGCAAAAAGGCCATCAACCAGTCCTGATCTCATCTCTCCTTCCTTGGGACCATGAGCTAAGACCAAGGCATGCTTGCTGCCACAAAAACACTGTTTTTGCCTTCCAATGCAATTGCTAGTGTTAGATTTTAAGTTGGAAAAGTTGATATCAGTTGTGTTTTCATGTTTAGATCTATTCTTGCTTAGTTTCCATAGCTATCTTGTATGATTTCCTATCTATAAACTTCTTTTCATCATGTTTCTGGTTTTTAGGTTAGATTAGGTCAAAATAGATAGATCCCCTTTTTTTAGTCTTTGTTTGATTAGTTTTGGAAAATAGTGTGCAGAGCACCTATGATACATTCCTACCTACGCTTCCTCCATCATACAACCCGTTCCAGCCCCTAATTCCAAATTTCTCCCCTTCATTTGCCACACTTTTCCAATTTTCCCTAATTTCTACATCTTTGTGCAACATTCCCCTCTCCATCCTTGAATAAATCCAACCAGCTTCATCACTCCTTAGCTTCATTTACCAGGTCCTAGACCCCTTAACATCCTTATCCATTCTTCATTTCCACTTTCCCACCATTTTTCCACCATCAACCCTCTAAAATCCCCTTTCGGTCTGTTCCTGTAGAACTTCTTGTAGAATCCTTGTAGACTTCCTGTAGAAGTTCATGCGAGTAGTTTTTCGAGATCTGATCACTATGAAATTCTCTAAAAGGGTGCTAGGGACCCCTTAGGCCCTCTTCTCACCTTCCCAACCTCCTGCAAGCACCCACTCCATTTCCTTTCGCCAATAAACCCCTACACTGTCAAAAATAGTTAAAGAACATGCATAATAATTCTGCAAAATTACTCAAAAATACAAAAGTATGTTTTTTCCATATTTTCCTTTAGAAGTAGCTTAAACACATGCATTTTACCTTTCCAAGAGTCAATGGCATCCATTTCAGCAACTTTCATCTCTTTTCTTGCACCAGCAGGGTTAGTTAGTAAAATTATAGTTTGCATTTCCTTTCAGCTTTCTGCTTCTTTTTGCAAGTAGACTAGCCTCTTTTGAGTTAGCTTTCATCCATCATAGTTAAAATATTCTTCTAAGAACTCATAGAAGTTGGCTTAAGCTCCTAATGAACTTGTGCCATCTGATCAAGTGATAGCCTGCAGTAAGAGCTAGTACTTGTGCATATAGCACAGTCGCTTCCAAATTTGTTACGAACTACCGAGTTGATAAAAGTAAAGAAGGGAGTCCCAAGAGTTATAGCATCATTGCTACAATACTGGAGCCCACCATATTTTTGTCGCCATTGCAGGGGAAGCATCAGAGTATTTGTGATTACTGCTTTTCTTCTATTTTCTACTGCAACCTTTTGCTAAGTAGTTTATCTCAGCAAGAGTAGAGTATTTGTTTCATTTCCATTCTACAATTTCATTTCTGCAAAAGTAGATTAGACATTTCCTGCTTTCATTTCATTTCAGCAAGCGTATATTAGATATTTCCCTCTTTCATAGATTAGCATTTCAATTCCGCAATTTCTATTTTGCAAGCATAGATTAACATTTCAATTCTGCAATTTCAATTCTGCAAGTGTAGCTTAGCATTTCATTTCTGTAATTTCAGTTCTACAAACGTAGCTTAGCATTTCAATTTTGCAATTTCATTTTAGCAGCATAGATTAGTCATTTCCTGCTTTCATTTCAATTCTACAATTTTCATTCTAGCAAGGTTTATTTTAGTTAGTTGCAATTTGTTGTTCAATTAATTTCAGTTTTGCGGATACAAGCAAAGAAAAAGACAGAAATGAACCAAAAATATTTCATTTCATGCCTCGTAGGAATAGAGACAATTCAGGAAAATTCCTACCCAACACCCCCACCACATCACTGAGTCACCATTCTCTCTTCTTTGGTGGCAGTGATCCAAAAGAACCTATTGGTGAACCTCCAAAGATATACAAAGATCCTATAATAGAAGAAGAGAAAAAAAACATTCCTCCTAAGACCATGGCTCAACACAAAATATGGTATAGGAAATGAGGAGAAAATAGAAGGTGCCTTTCCCATTCGAGAGACCAACGGGGACAAAAAAATGAAAAACATAAGTCCCTCAGCCTTACCTCACTTCCATAGATTGATCACTAAATACCCTGATACCTTCTTGTTTGAGTTTGTTGTCCTTTGTCGAACGTATGACTATGCAAAAGATGAGCAAAATTTGAAACTCTTTCCCTCTACCCTCAAGGATGTAGCACTACAATGGTTCATGGGGTTACCTAGAAATATTATCACAACTTGGGCTCAGATGTAGCAAGCCTTTAACAACAAATACTGGAATTACTATAGGTCAAAGGAAACAAAGGGAGAAATCTTTCAGATGACCATGGGAAGTGATGAATCTTTAAAAGACTATGAAGAAAGGTTCCAAATCAGTTATAAAAGGGCCAGGTGCACACTTGACCCTGAATCTCTGAATTTTGTTCTGCTCCGAGGAGTCCCTGAAGACCTTCTAGATACCCTCCATTTGCTGGCTGGAGGAGACATCTATCAACGACCTTACGATGACATAAAGACTGTGTTTAGAAACCATTATAGGGCAGCTTGGAAAAGAGGTAGGGAGAGTCAACTTTCAGCCAATGCCACCTTTTCCAAACATGAGTTTACAAATCAGATGGAAGATCTTAAAAGTGAGGTGAGACAAACCATTGTCATGAAAATGGATACCTTCCGAATCCAACATAAGCAAGAGGAAGCTGAGACATCTTTGGCCATCTTTTGTCCCAGATGCACAAGGAAGAATCCTAGGAATGAGTGTCCATTTCACTATATAGAGGTATGTTTTGTTTATGAGGTAGACCACCCTACAAATTAGTGCCCAACCTTATCCAGATTTAAAGCTATGTACCAAGGGGCTAAAGGAGCCACTGAACCATTCTATTTCATGATCCAAAGGAGGCCACATGGACCCATACCTTACCAACAGGGGATGCAAGGGACATCCCAGACTTATCACAACCCCAACCAATCCACTCACATACCTTCTTGGGGTCCCCCTACTCATCCTTCCTGGTCTGCACCCCCTCCTTGGACATACCCATCTCAATACCATACTCAACCTGCTGCTCATTTGTTTCATTCTCATGTTCAGCCACAACCTCAGTGGAATGCACCTCAACAGGGGTGGAGGCCCCAGTACAACTCTCCTCCCGCTATTTTTCCTCCACCACCTGCTCAACCACAACCATTACCTCCTGCTCCTCCAAGACAACCCCAGATGCCTGCTCAACCAAACCCAAATCCCAATAACAGACAGGCCCAACAAGTATATACTGGAGAAACAACATGCCCTACCTATGCTGTCGAGATTCAAGAGATCAACCTATGATTTGGGAAGGTCCTCCCAGATAGCCAACCTCCTCCTAAGGAGGATGAGGAAGAAAAACAGGAAAGTGAACCCAAAGCCATTCCACCCTTTCCTGAGAGACTAATTGGAACCATGCAACCAAACCTAGAAGAGACTGAACTTCTGGGAGAACTTAAACAGTTATTTGTAAAAATACCACTTCTCTAGGCCATAAAATATGTACCAATCTACAACAAATGGATCAAAGAGAAGTGTTTCAGGCACCCAGGCAAGCGTAAGAGAGATTCCCCAACTATCAATGTCATAGGACAACTGTCTGGCCTGATGTTGGGACAAGTAAGCCGTCCAAAATATCTGGACCCTGGGAGTCTTGTAGTCGATGTCCACATCAATCGTACCATAATCCCCCACACCCTAATTGATCTAGAGGTTGCCATTAATGTGATGACTAGGGATACTATGCTCAAACTCAACCTTCAGAGTTCCCTAAGAAAGACCTCGACAGTACTGCAGTTAGCAGACCACTCCACCGTGACCACTGAGGGGATTTTGAAAGATGTCATGGTCTCCATTGATTCTTGGGAGTACCCTGCGGACTTCTTGGTCCTTCAGCCAAAGGAAAAACTCACTAGATACCCCCTCATTTCAGGAAGGCCTTGGTTGGCTACTACAGATGCTTGCATCAGTTGTCGAGCTAGGAGCATGACCATTAAGAATGGGCCTATGTCCAAACAACTAGTCCTATATCCTCATGCCCAACCTCTGTTAGAACATGACTTACCTCTCTGGTTGGAGGAGGAAGATGAGGATGAATTCTACTCTGCACCATTGTGCACAATGGAAACCACCAGGGGAGGTCCTCAAACCGAGGATGACCTTATTGAGAATTTGATTCAAAATCCACCTCCCAGTGCGCTGCCATTAGAGGAGTTAGTAGAAGACACCGAAGCCAGTGCTTTAGTGGATATTTGTGTGGCTGATCCAGCCTCTCTTCGAGTTAAGAATGTGGAATTTGGCCCTAAAAGAACCTTGAAGATCAACTCATCCCTATCCCCCTCTCAGGAGAAAGCGTTGTATAGCTTATTGAACAGCCATTTGGATGATTTTGCCTAGAGCTATAAGGAGATGAAAGGATTCCACCCTTCAGTCTGTACCCATCACATTTACATTAAAGAGGATTGTAAACCAGTCAGGTAGCCTCAGAGGAGAATGAATCCATCCCTTAAGGACATTGTCAAAGAAGAACTGCAAAAGTTGCTGGATGCAGGATTCATCTACCCCATCTCTGACAGTGAGTGGGTTTCTCCTCTAGTGCTTGTGCCCAAGAAAAATAGGAAGTGGAGAATCTATGTAGATTATCGAGAACTTAACAAAGCTACCAAGAAGGACCATTTCACTTTTCCTTTCATAGATTAGGTGTTAGATGGCCTGGCAGGGAAGAAGTTATTTTCCTTCCTAGATGGGTTTAGTGGGTATAATCAGATCCAAATCAGCCCGAAAGACCAAGATAAGACCACTTTCACTAGTCCATGGGGTATCTTTGCCTATAGGGTCCTTCCCTTTAGATTATGCAATGCTCCTGCCACTTCCTAGAGAGCAGTACTGAGCATATTTGTTGAGTTGGTTCATGATTTGGTGGAAATCTATATGGATGACTTTACTCCTTATGGGTCCAACTTCCAAGAAGCATTGACTAACCTGGGAAAATTTTTAGCCAAGTGTATTGAAATGAATGTGTCCCTCAGTCTTGAAAAATGTGAATTCCTAATGGCTAAAGGGACCATGCTAGGTCATACAATTTCTCAACAAGGATTTCAGGTGGATCCCAACAAGATTTCTGTCATCCAAAGGGTCCAACCTTCTCAAAAGGTAAGAGCTGTTCGGAGTTTTCTAAGCTTATCTGGATATTATAGAAGATTCATTAAAGATTTTATTAAGCTAGCCTCTCCATTGTTTGGTCTTTTGGGGAAAGATGTTGAGTTTATATGGACTGACAACTGTTAAGAGGCTCTAGATGCATTAAAAGGTAAGCTAGTAACTACCCCAATCTTGAGAGGTCCAAATTGGGCCCTACCTTTCCACATTCACATAGATGCCTCGAACAAAGCCATAGGAGTAGCCTTAGGACAAGTTGAAGAGAAGCTACCGTATGCCATATATTTTGTCTATAAAAACCTGTCCAAGGCCGAGTTAAACTATACTGTAACCAAGAAAGAGCTCCTAGCTGTAGTCCATTCCTTAAACAAGTTCAGACACTACATCATTGGTTATCAAACATTCGTACACACTGATCATGCTACAATTAGGTATTTGATGAATAAATCTGATGTAAATGCTCATATCATTAGATGGTTACTTTTTTTGCAGCAATTTGATTTGACCATTGTTGATAAGCCAGGTAAGGAAAATGTTGTTGTTGATTTTCTGTCTAGACTAGATTTGCCTGCAAGTGAAGAAGGGATGGTGGATGACCAAATGCCAAATGAAAACCTGTTTGCTATTTTGGTACTCTCTCCATGGTTTGCTGATATAGCAAATTACTTGGTTTCAACACAATTTCCGCCACACCTATCCTCAAAAGAGAAGAGAAAGATCGTGAGAAAAAGCGCCCAATTCATTTGGATTGGGGGCAACCTATTTAAACTTGGCCCATATCATATTTTGAGGCGTTGTGTTAGGGAGGAAGAAGTTTTTGACATCCTCCTAACCTGTCATGATGGGCCTTATGGAGGCCACTTTGCAGCAAAAATAATCGCCTTCAAAATTCTACAGGCAGGGTACTATTGGCCCACTCTTCATCAAGATGTCAGGAGATACATCAGCCAATGTGACTGATGTCAAAGGATGGGGAAACCGACCCCAAGGGATGAGATGCCCCTACAACCTCAAGTGACTTTTGAGCCATTTGAGAAGTGGGGCATGGACTTTGTGGGTCCTATCAACCCTCCTTCAAAACAAAAGTCTTACATCATTGTGTGCATGGACTACCTGACCAAGTGTGTGGAGAAAAAGGAAATCAAGGTAGCAACAGAAGAAAAAGTAGCTGAGTTCTTGAGGGAAAATATATTTTACAAGTTTAGCTACCCAAGAGAAGTAGTCACAGATAAGGGAAGTCAGTTTACGTCCAACCTGATTGAAGACCTGCTCACTCATCACAAGATTAAGCACATAACTTCCACCCCTTATCATTCGCAAGAAAATGGATAGGTGGAAGTCACTAACAGAGCTTTGGAAGAGATTTTGACTAAAGTGGTGAGCAACAACAGAAAATATTGGGCAGATCGCTTGGTTGAGGCCACTTGGGCCTACAACACTACTTGAAAAACTACAATAGGTTTCACACCCTATGAGATGGTCTATGGGATGAAGGATTTGTTGTCCAAAGAATTTGAATATAACACATTAAGGTTGGCAGCTCAGCTAGACCTAGATCTCAGCCATGCACAACAGGAAAGATTATTGCAACTGAATGGATTAGATGAATAGAGAATGCAGGCCCTTCTCCACTCAAAGGTAGTCCAAATTCAATGAAAGATATGGCATGACCGGCATCTTAAAGAAAAGCAATTTCAGCCAGGAGATTGGGCATTGTTATATGATTCAAGATACAAGGATTTCAAGGGAAAGCTGAGGACAAGATGACTAGGACCATATATAGTGGAAAAATGCAATGATAATGGTTCAGTCCTTATTAGGACCATTGATGAAGAAGCCATCCCCATGTTCGTCAATGGGAATCGATTGAAAATCTATAGGAAGCCCCTTTCTAAGCAGGAGTTCATTGAAACTCTCGGTAAATCAGTGTTGGTAGTGGAGCAGGTCCCTGTCTCCACTCCACCCACAAGTTAAAAAAAAAAAACATAGAGAAAAGAAAAAAAGGAATAAAAGATCCTTGGGTGAAAACCTCTTGGAGGTGCCTAGGGTAGACAGTGAGGGTGAATACATCTTGGAGGCACCCCAACTATCTTAGACTAAAAAAAGAAAAAAAAGGAAGAAAAAATAAACTTAATTTTTGTTGAACAAATTGCAGGTTGCAGGAAGGTCATTACAGGTTTTAGGAGGATCACACAAGACAAAGGCAGAGGTTAGGACCAGGTTGCAAGCATCCCTCACAATCCATGACCATTACCCTTTCCTAAGATTTGGTCTCATTCGAGCTAAGATTTTACCTTCTACAGGAAATTCTGTATCTTCTACAGGAAGATCCTGTAGAACCTGCAGAAAGCCAAAATCTATCTCAGAAGAGGACCCAAAGGTTCGGAATTTGTCTATGAGGCATGCAAACCTCCTTGCTTCCATCCATCACCATATGTCACCCTTTTTTGCATCTCTGTATACCTCCATTGCACTCAATTTTATGTCCTAGCACCATCACACACAAAACTCCTATTTCCTTCATACTGCCAGCAATTTTTTTTTTAATGACAAATCAAAGAAACAGTTTTTCATTCACCATACCTGATACCCTCCATATAGACTCCTTATCAACCGAGACCCTCATCAGCAATGTATTCGTGCTCATTCTAGCTTGCATTCCAGGAGGAGAAGCAGCTACAGGAAATCCTACAGGATTCCTGTAGCAGCTGATCCCTCTGAAAGACATACTCCAGAGACAGGGACAACAAAGTATGGCAAATGAAACATGCATGGAGCTCTACTTGAACATGTGAACATAAACAATAGCCTGAGGCCAATCATACAGTGTGCAAGCAACAACAGTAAATGAAGGAATGGGTTCCAAAATCCGAAATCTGCATAACAAGGCCACAACTATGCAAGTAAGCGCCTAAACTCATTCTTGAATTGCATAAATCATATTTCAAGGCTGCGTGACTATGGGAATGGTTTGGATTGAGTGGAATCGGTGGCCAATCAACTGGCCACCCTTGGCCAGTTACACATCCTTGTAGAATCCAAACGAGCCCCATTAAATTCAAAATTGCTGATTAGATGTGTAGCCAACACATGTGGAGTGTCCATTCAGGAAAGAATCTTCGGGACTGGTAGTGGTGGCGGCAGATAATGAGAGAAAGGGAGGTGATGGTAGTGAGACAGCATGCGGAAACATTATGGCTAAGACGTAGGATCAACAGTCCAGTCCGGCCACCTCATCCACTCACCACGAATCACACCCACAGTTAAAAGACAGCTCAATTGAAACATGCACCACCCTTTGTTCATTATGCACTCACGACGTTCTCAACTGGAGTATGCATTCACCACTTCTAGAGTAGTTAACGAGTCTTCCTCCACCAATTTTCTGCCTATATTTGAAAATCTCCCGCCTATCGGGCTCTACCAGAAGCACAGTTTCATGCTATATGTCAGGCCAGGAGTAACTCCAGAAAACTGATTCGTTTATTCAATTAGCCATCTATCTATTATATACATGAATGTGATCGTTCAGTTCATCTTCTTGATGACTGTTCACATTCACCCAATCACTGAGGATTAGGTGTCAACATTCCCCCCCTTAATCTGAAGGGATGTTGGTGAGTCCAAGCATCGTTCTGAATCTTTCAAGCTTTTCTCTTCCAAGTGCTTTGGTGAAGATGTCTGCAATTTGCTCATTTATGGAACAATGACGGAGATGGATTGTCTTTGCCTCAACATGATGTCGGATCAGATGATATTTAGTATTGATGTGCTTTGTACGATCATGGAACTTTGGGTTCTTGGCCAACTTTATTGCAGAGGTGTTTTCAATCATGAGTG